>CM076575.1:1420426863-1420542948 GCA_034641835.2 Pinus albicaulis | reverse complement strand
ACCAATTGCCAGATATACCTCTATCCGGACTGTCGTATCCTTAGCAGCGCAGATGGGATGGGAGATTCATCAAATGGACGTCAAGACGATGTTCTTGAATGGATATATTGAGGAAGAGGTATATATCGAACAACCAGAGGGGTTTGAGACTCATGAAAGGAAGTCTCATGTATGCAGATTGAAGAAGGCCCTATACGAGCACAAGCAGACTCCGAGAGCATGGTATGGTCGAATAGATGGCTATTTGCAAAAAATGGGGTTTGTCAAGAGTGACGCAGATCCAAATCTTTACTATTTGCTGGTAGAGGATGAGCCATTAGTATTAGAACTATATGTAGATGATCTGTTTCTCAATGGATCATCTAGGCTCAACAAGGATTGCAAACGGAATCTAGAAGTAGAATTCGACATGAAGGATTTGGGGTTGATGCATTACTTCCTAGGATTGGAATTCTGTCAGGAGAATGGAGATATCTTCATGGGGCAGGAGAGGTATGCTTTGGAAATTCTGAAGAGGTTCAGAATGCAAGATTGCAAGCCCATGGCCACACCCATGATCACCAATTGGAAAAAGATAGATGCATCAGAAGACGCAGAAGTAGACCCCACCTTATACAGACATCTTATCGGGTCATTAATGTATTTGGTTAACACCGGACCAGACATTTGCTTTGTTGTCAACACTCTTAGTCGATTCATGGTGGAACCCAAAAGAGTGCACTGGGCAGTAGCAAGGCACATCCTGAGGTATGTACGAGGAACAGTTAGATTTGGTATAAGGTATGGAAGAGGAGAGGATGTCAGACTCAGTGGATTCACAAACGCAGATTGGGCAGGAAGCTCAATGGACAGGAAAAGTACCTTTCGATACTGTTTCAGCATTGGATCAGGAATGGTGTCCTGGTGCAGCAGGAAACAGAAGTCAATAGCATGCAACATAGCTGAAGCAGAGTACATGGCAGCTAGTACAACTACATGCAAAGCCATCTGGCTTCGGAAACTTCTTGTCAGTCTATTCAGGAGCAGGATGGAGCCAACTAGCGTTTACTGTGACAATCAGAGTTGTATCAAACTCTCTGAAAATCCAATATTTCATGATCGAACCAAACACATTGACATCAGGTGTCATTTTATCAGAGACTGTGTTCATTGTGGGGCAGTACAACTCTAGTACATTCCCACAGGACAACAGACAGCAAATATACTCACTAAAGCTCTGGGGAGGATTAAGTTCACTCAGTTCAGAGAACAGTTGCGTATGACTGAAAATCCATTTCAGTAGTCAATGGACCTTCAGCGCAATTGAAAGAGGGAGTTGCAGTATAGTAGCAGTTGGCAGCAGCATGTAGAGTCAGCAGCAGTACAGTTGCAACATTTGTGCAGTGTTGGTGAGCAGCATCAACGGCACGCCAGTAGATGTTACAAAAGTCAGAGCAACACATAGAGTTGTATTGCTAGAGCACCTTCCTCGCTAAGAGGGAGTGTTGATTTATGGTAGCATCAGATGTGCTCTAGCCTTGTGATTTTGTATATAGGCTAAGACACATGTATTTCATAATACCCAAAAAGGATTTTGGAAAATTCCACTTAGAGATAGTTTAATTAAATTAATTAATCGTTTTTTAATGTTTTCCTAAGTCTAAATTTAGGGAAACTGATTAATTGAAGGGTATTAACTAAACTAAGTGTGAATATTCCAGATAAATTCATGGATCAACTCTTAGTTAATATTAGCCATTGATTATGATTTAATCTTGGCCATTGATGAGTCAGTGAAATAATATAAAGGAGAGCTCGATGGGCATTTGGAAAACACATCAGACGAAGAAAGAATCTAGAGATCAATTTCTTCAGCCGAAGGAAGAATCGAAGTGATTCTCAATTGTAGAGAGGAGAAGGTGAAATCTTCAGGAGGAAGAGTTTCTGAAGCATAGGGAGTACAGGCAGAGAAGAGAGAAGGGAGCCACAAGCAGCAGCGCAGAGATAGCCACGTAGCAGTTACGCTAGACCAACACAGAGCAGCTAAGGGAGTTTCAATTTCAGTTGGAGAGGCAGCTTAGGGTTCATCCATTATCCGGAGGACATTTCTGGAAGGGGAGAAAACTCTAGTCTCACCCAGCAGTGAGCACTGAAGCAGTCACGACAAGCAGCAGCAGTGACAGCGTGGGGGACGCAGTCACTGTGGAGAGATTACGCAGAGCTACTCAGTGTGGGTGCAGGTCAGTGTTGGAACTTCGTGGTAAAGTGAGAATTGTCTCACTAGTCTATTCTTCTCAAATTTCTTCAGGTGATTGATTGATGATTACAATCACATATTTGTACTCAGACTTTCTGCATAATAAAGAAACCCTTAGATCTGTTGCACCAGTTTTCCCACATTGGGTTTTTCCGGGGACAATTGTCCAAAAATAATGGTGTCTATGTGTGAATACTTGTGCTATTTCTTTCATATGATTATGTATTGTGAAGTCTGCAGCGTATTTTATTTTGATATTTAACATAGTGAAATGTTAAATAATTGTGATTGAATGCAATAGAAGAAATATAATCAGTAGTTGCAGTAGAATTCTATATGATAGAAATTTTACACAGGTATGGTTTCAATTGGTTCGAGTTTGCAGTGGTGGACTTGGTGTAGCAAGGGACTTCGTTTGGCTTATGGATGAGTTGACTAGATCATATGGAGAATTCGATTTCCCTTGGTGTGCACAAAAGAAATTCGATTTTTCTTTGGGTGTCTTAGTCTTCTCCACATGGAACTTGGTTTATCTTTACTTGGGATTTGCTCCAAGTTCAGTTCTCACCTGCATTCGACCTTGGGATTTGCTCCCAACTTTCTATATAATGGAGTCATGGCTTCTTATATTGGATCATGTAATACGAGCTATTGGGCTTGAGAACGTGTTGTCGGATTGTACACATACTTGCAATATAATACAAAAGTATTTGAAGTAACTTGTGTTGGCGTTCTTCTCCTTGCATATATGGTAAATTCTTGACTTGTTGTTATGCTTCTATTTATTTCCTCATGCTATTGTTTCCTTCATACTTGTTTCAAGTTATGTTAGTATGCAGCTATCTCATATTAGCATAAGAGTTATGTGATCACTTTAGGATAAGAAATCTTCTATTGAGGTCAAATATATCTATAGGTGTTCTTTTCATTGCTTTTATTTAATTTCATGTGGATTTAATATGTTGTGGTGAGATTGTGTAGAAAGATCCGTCTTTGGTCAAGCTTTTCAAGCGTGAGGGGAAGTTCTCAGAGGAACCAACCCATTCTTGAAATATTCAAGGAGAACCCACATGTGTTGATTTTCAAAGTCTAATCTATATTTTATTTTGACTTGCAGAGGTTCTTTTAACTCGCATGTTAGTTTCCAAAATCAAACTTAAAATAATTTACTTTTCAAGTATTGCTCTTCATTTCATTAATATCTGGCTATTTCAAAGAGCCAAACTATGGCTAGCCAAAGAGGAGAGCTTGCTCAGACTCTTTGGCTTGGCCTCTTGTAGATTATTTTTGTAATATTACTTTGTGATTTTTTTTGAGTTAACATTTGTTGTTGTAGATTTTCTCTAACTTGTTGTCTTGCAGCTACTTGCAGGTTTCATTTTCAGAAAACTACTTACAAGTTTGCATGCAAGACCTTGAGGCTCCAACTTCTAGATCATTTCCTTCCCTTGGTCATGAGCATTAGAGGACATTTATTGGATGAAGCCGAGTTCCTCTTAAGGTAGACCGAGTTCACTTGGGGTCTCTATTTCTCTCACTTGGTCGTGTAACTCAAAAAGGCTTTGCCTTGCTTCTTCTTCCACGAAAAATATGCATTTTGTTAGGCTTTTGTGGGCCTCAAATTGCAGAAATTTTCAGCTAGGAAAGATCTATGCCTCAAGCCAACATTGTGAAGACTTTCCTTGGATTTTAGAGAAGAATTCATAGTTTTATCCTTATTGTAATAACTAATTAAATTCTTGGTTTTGGGAGCGTGGGTTTTACCCATTGGTATCCCTATCTCTCCACCTTTTTGGAGAGACTTTGTGGTTTGATCTTTGATCTTTTTCACTTGCATGCACATCATTTAATTAGGGAATTAACAAAATCAAGCTTTACACTCATTTTGCATTCACCTTAATCTAATTTGCTACAGATTTCCAGTATTTTTTTACTTTCATAGCAGGTTCAAACTTTTGCATGCATGCACTTTTAAATTTGTTAGGAATTTTGTTCCAAAACCACTTATGCTTCACTTTTAATTACATCTTACATGCAATAAGTATTTGGACAAATTTTCTCCATAAAGTAGCATTCTACTTCATGACATGCAAATACATCTCGAGTTTGAAAGTTAATTTTCATTGTTGATTAATTTACTTACATGCCCCAAGAAAATCACTAAAATTTTACCTCCAACATAAGTTGGTTGAATAGACATTTTTAGGGACCCTCTAATCCTCTACTGACTCCTCACTGTGGGATCCATATCTTTGGGCGAAAGTGAGGTCTGAGGATTAAAGAGTTGAATTATAACCTTGTTTTAGAACTAATTAATAAAATAAACCAAGAACATTTTTCATCACATTTATCTTACTTGCAAGTTCTTGAATTTTGCTTTCTTGATGGCTCAAAGTCTCACATGAAATATCATTTCCCTTTTTCAAAAAGCATTTACTTTCATGCAAGTATTGTAATCCCTTTTGCAACAAGTTTAGCTTAATTTTGTTGTACTTGGACATTATCTACTTTAGAAAGTTCAATTTCATGTTTAATGTTCATCATATTCATGGATGGTTGATGAATCTCATTTCCTTTCAAGTACTCTTATTTCATGTTGCAAAGCTAATGCATGTTGGTTTAACTTCCAAGTCTTTTTATATCTGGTTTATGTTTAGATCATTAATTGTTTCCTTGTGAACAAGATAGCTTCATGTGCTTTAATTCATAAATTTGTTTATCTTGAGAGCATTTCTGATATCTTGTGCTAACAAACTTTTGTTTCCATTTCAGGATTATTGTGTTCTCATCTCTTTGAGCATTTCTTTTACTTTTGACCATGTTATTTGTAAAGGTACTGGTTAAATGGTTTTTCATTATTATTTCAAAGATGCTCATAAATGCGCATGAATTTTTAAAAGTAATCCATTTTCACTCTAATATTCTCCTAGAAACTCCAATCTTTAACTTAGTTTTCCTTTAGGGACCACCCTCCTTAACTAACCTAGGAGAGAGCTAAAACAGAGAAAGTCGGGATCAGTGTGACAGCCACTTCTCTGAGATCCTTGCCACCAACCACACCTTGTGGGGTTGAAGGTTTTTTCCACTGACTTGTAGGTAGGTGTAGGCGGGAAGGAGAAGCGATCAACAAGACACTGCGCATGTGCATAGACTACCGGGCGCTGAATAAGAAGACTCTGAAGAACGGGTATCCCAATCCCCGCATAGATGAGTTGATGGATGAGCTTAGAGGAGCCAAATACTTCTCTAAGATAGACTTACGCTTGGGGTACCACCAGATATGTGTGAGGGAGCAGGATATTCCCAAGACTACTTTTCGTTGCCGCTATGGACATTTTGAGTTCTTAGTGATGCCCTCTGGGCTAACCAACACTCCTACTACTGTACAATCTTGTATGAACCATGTGTTTTGTAGACAACTAAGGTGCTTTGTCTTGGTGTTCTTTGATGATATACTCATTTACAGCCCGACATGGGAGGAACACATCCAACACTTGGAGGAAGTGCTATGCATACTTGAGGAGCAGCAATTGTATGTGAAGATGTCCAAATGTGAATTTGGGCTAACTGAGATGTTGTACCTTGGACATGTGATAAGAGAAGATGGAGTGAAGGTGCATCAAGAGAAGATTCGGGCCATATTGGATTGGCCACCACCTAGGAATGTGACGGGGATAAGGGGCTTCCTAGGTATTTGCACTTATTACAGGGGGTTTGTGAGGGGATTTTTACAGTTGGCAGCACCACTTACAGTTTTGAAGAAGAGGGGCGCTTTTGAGTGGAGGCAGATGGCAGAGGAGACATTTGAGAGGCTCAAGAGGGTCGTGAGAAGTTGTCCAATTTTCGCTTTGTCAGATTTCTGTAATATTCCCAACTAGCAATAGCTAATTGAAAATATTAAATTTTGACTACTTTACTTTAATAAAGTTAAGTTGGAAATAAAGTGGGTGAAGAGAGAAACTTAACTCACACTTAGGATAAAAGCGTTTCCTAAAGTCACTTGAGAGACATGATTAATTGACAGCGTGGGGCCTAGAGGTCGAAGTGGCAGCATGGGGAAAAGGGCAACGTAGGCAGTGTGGGCCCAAGCCAGCACAAAGAGAGAGGGACAGCGTGGCTCCAAGAGACAGCGCAATTGATGGTGGGGCCTAGGTGAGAGCAAGGCTCTCCAAGCATAAAAAGGGAGAGAGGCTCCTCATTTTGATCATTCTGATTATGCATCTATGTTATTTGTCTTTTGACATTGAGCAAGCTTGTTGTTGAGCAAAGTCTACACGTACTGTTCAGTACACCGAGTGTCTCTGTGCGGAGATCCCAACCTCAACCCCGAGGGACTTCGAGTGCCTACTCGGGTGAGGAGTTCCATCTTGTTTTGCCGGAGAGAGTTACAACAACCACAGTTGGGAGCATTCACTGGAAGAGAGAGCGCAGTCAGTGAGAGGGAGGACGTAGTCTTGGAAGGAGGTGATTCTGGGTTGAGGGTCTATCAAGGGTTTCAGCACGGGAGAGTTGGAAAGGGGTTCCCTATACCATCATTTTGGTAGAGTCGAGGGCCATTATTTGCAGCAGATCATTCAAGGCCAGCGTTTCTCTTTGGGATAGCGTCGTGCCTCAAGGGAAGTCATTTTCGGAGGTCAGCCATTTCCAAAAAGCTCTCTGTGATTTTCTGGGTATTGGGTGGAGAGGCCATTCCCAAAGTTTCACAATTTTCCGAGGTGGGGAGCAGCCCCAATTTGTTAGTTCATTCCAGCAGTAGCAACAGCAAAATAGCAGCACCAACAGCACTGGAGATTATGCAGTCTTTGAGGGAGCAACCATTCCGGGTTATCTTCTGAGAATATTTCTACGCTTGCCTAGTGCAAGCCAAGGTGCCATCATTCTGATCACCTTTGTAATCATTTCATCTTTTAGTATTAATAAAATGGCTCAGCATTCTCCATATTGTCTATTTTTCATATGATGTCTCTATAGTTGCTGTAGTTCTTTGTTTATGTGCTTCATATTGCTGTTTATTTCCATTCAGGATATTACAATGGTATCGGAGCTCATAGACTTGGCTCAGCCTATGGAGCAGATTATCTATGACACCAGCAGGAAAACCGTACATCTGTTACCGAGGAAGGAAGTATAGAGACCAGGAGCGGAGGTTAGAAATCAGTTTCGGGAAAGGTGACAGCGTTCCAGTAGTGGACGCAGAGGAGGAGGAACCAATGGTGGAGGAGAGAGATGCCGGGAAGGAGTTCAGTGAACTTCTCCTCAAATCAGTGCAAGATTTGTCGAGACGGATAGAAGAGATGGGGCAAAGGTTCACGGCAAAGTCTAGACAGCGTGAAACCCCAAGGGGATTCCATATCGGAGAGGGCTCGAGCACATCCCATCATTTGCAGGAGCACATCAGAGCGCAGCAAATGGCATCACACACACCTCCACGTTCCATGATGCCTACGTTTCTTGCCGCAGACACTGGGGCAGGAGCATAGCAGGAGCAGGAACCGGCCCACATGGGAGACTACTTTGTTGAGTATCAGTCCTATGGTTAGGAGTTCATAGATGCCCTCACATTCCATGACTTCGTTCAACTCAAGCAGGACAGCAGACCCCGCAACCATCACAAGGGGAACAGGCATTCACATGACGGGGATGTACAGTGCACTGTAGGCAGATTCTATCTACCGACATTTGACGGATAATCCAAGTGTTCGGCAAAGGCTTGGGTGGAGAAGTTGGATATATATTTCCAGCTTAACCAGATGGTAGAGCCAGAGGCCATCAAGGTGGCAGCGCTGCACTTGGAGGGCGAGGCCCATGACTGGTGGTTTCACGGGATGGCTACGCTGGCACTCAGGAGTGACAGCATATGCCGAGTTTACACGGAGGCTGATAGAGCGATTTGATCGGAGGGATCCAGAGGAGCATTTTGTTGAGCTGACTAAGCTCAAGCAGACCGAGAGTCCGGACACATACATTTCAGAGTTCTTGAGACTTTCCGTGATGGTGCCTGATTTATCCGCAGCTTGGATGATCTATATGTTCATAGAGGTATTGACATAGCCTCTACGGGGGTTAGTCAGATCGACGAGGCCAGCTACACTCCATGATGCAGTTGGGAGGACTCGAGATTTGCAGGATGCACTACCCCGGACTAGAGCTCCTTTTCCCCAGAGACTGGCATTCCCGCCAAAGGGGAAGGACGTCATGGTTCCGCCTCCAAAGGGGAACCAGGGCAGAGGGCCCGTGGATGATGAGAGCAAGAGAGATCTGAGGCAGAAGAGGCTATGTTTCACATGTCAGGAGCCATGGGCACCAGGACACCGTTTTGCCGTGGGGAAGGCACATTACATCGAGGTTTTCTCCAACAGTAGTGGAGAACACGAGGAGTATGAGGAGATAGAGGCAGGAGGCAGTAGCGCAGCGTAGAGGGGAGATCATCTGCCACCTCCACCACCAGGAGTGGGAGGTGCAGCATTTGCACCTACCGGGAGAGCCCTTGCTTCTTTACGAGGGGTTCCCAAATACTTGACACTGCGTGTCCGAGGCACTGTGCGGGGACAGCGTGTTTCAGTATTAGTGGACAGTGGGGCCACCCACAATTTTATTGATGCCCAGTTGGTAGAGCGGAGGGGCATACCAACGGAGAGCTTTGACGAATTTTCAGTACTAGTTCCAGGTGACAGGACCATGCAGTGTGCCAGGTATGTGCTAGCATTGGTAGTGACTATGGAGACTTACGCCCTGACAGATCACTTCTTCGTGGTGGACATCCTGGACACCAACGTGATACTGGGGGTGCAGTGGTTGATCATCCTGGGAAAGGTCACCACTAATTGGGAGACCTTGGAGATGGAGTGGATGGATAAGAAGACTGGGAGGCACGAGAAGATTCGGGGTACGCACACCTACCCACCACAGACAGTTTCAGCACATCGGATGGAGGCAGATTTCCGAAAGGGAGACATAGAGTGGGCAGTGGAGCTGCGTGTTTCAGAGGCAGGATCTACAGGGCAGGCCATACACCCAGATGTACAGTCCATTTTAGACAGATATGTCCCGGTTTTCGAAGAGATACCACCAGGGCAGCTGCCAGATCGGGGATTTGAGCACACAATTGAGCTGGAGCAAGGTATCCAAGCTGTCATCACTACACCCTATAGGCATCCTAAGGCCTACTGGGATGAGATTGAGAGGGCCATCCATGAGCTCTTAGCTCTTGGGCACATCCGTCCTAGCACTAGCCCCTTTGCTTCTTCATTGGTATTGGTGAAGAAGGGCGGCACACTGAGGATCTGCATTGACTACAGGGCTCTAAACAAGAAGACCATGAAGAACAGGTACCCCATCCCATGGATAGATGAGTTGATGGATGAGCTGAGGGGATCGAAGTTCTTCTCGAAGATTGATTTGAGATCTGGGTACTATCAGATTCGCGTGAGGGAGCAAGATATTCCCAAGACCGCTTTCAGATGTCATTACGGTAACTTTGGTAATGCCTTTTGGGCTGACCAATGCTCCGGCAACATTTCAGTCATGCATGAATCACATCTTCCGCAGTCACTTGAGGAAGTTTGTGTTAGTGTTTTTCGATGACATCTTGATTTACAGCAGGACATGGGAGGAGCACCTACAACATATTGAGGCTATATTGTGCATACTAGAGGAGCAACAATTTTATGCTAAGCTCTCCAAATGCGAGTTTGGGTTGACAGAGATGCTCTACTTGGGGCGCATCATTGGGGTGGACGGAGTGAGGGTCCACGAGGAGAAGATCAGGGCCATCAGGGATTGGCCAGAGCCAAAGAATGTGACAGAGCTTCAGGGGTTTGTGGGTATCTGCACCTACTATCGAAAGTTCGTCAAGGGATTTTCCCAACTTGTTGCACCCCTTACAGACCTTACCAAAAAGGGGGCATTCATTTGGACAGATACAGCACAGAGGGCCTTCGACAGACTCAAGGAGGTGATGAGCAGCTATCCGATTTTGGCATTGCCAGATTTGACGCAGCCCTTTGTCGTAGAGTGTGATGCATCAGGGGAGGGGATAGGCGCAGTTTTGATGCAGGGAGGCCACCCATATCTTTCAAGAGTCGGAAGCTATTGCCACATGAGAGGTTGTATGCTATATACGACAAGGAGATGTTGGCCATCATGCATGCATTGGCCAAGTTTCGACAGTACCTGGTGGGGAACAGGTTCAGGGTGAGGACAGACCATAACAGCCTCCGATTCTTTCTAGAGCAGAAGCAGTTGCAGGAGAGGCAGCAGAAGTGGGTCAGCGAGATCCAGGCATATGATTTTGACATCGAGTATGTCGAGGGGAAGAACAACGTGGTGGCTGATGCACTTTCACGCAGACCAGCAGCGTTGTCCTTGATGAGTTTGGACACAGACTGGAGTGCTCAACTTCTGGTAGAGTACTCCAAGGACCGTTTTGCCTGTGAGGTGTTGGATGGACAGGTTACAGATGACAGGTACAGGGTGATGGATGAGGTGATCTACTTCAGGGACAAGATCTTCTTGACCGAGAGCTCCAAGCTCAAGGAGAAGATATTGCATGCCTCACATGACTCGCCATTATCAAGCCACCAAGGGTTCACCAAGACCTATAGGGCCATCAGAGAGAGGTTCTTGTGGAAGGGCCTCAAAGAGGACGTACTCCGACATGTCAGGAAGTGCGAAGTTTGCTAGTGCAACAAGGGGGAGATGAACCATCCGGCGAGGTTACTGCAGCCTCTTCCCATACCTGAGGGGAAATGGGAGAGTATTTCAATGGATTTCATCACAGGATTGCCCACTGTACAGGGCAAGGATTGCATCTTTGTAGTCATTGACCAACTGACAAAGTATGCACATTTCTTCAGCATGTCAACACATTACACTGCAGCATAGGTGGCGAAGTTATTCTTCAAGGATTGCATGGTCTCCCAAAGACCATTGTCAGTGATAGGGATAGCCGCTTCATGGACAGGTTTTGGTAGGAACTTTTCCGTCTGGTGGGCACTGAGTTGACCCCGAGTACTAGTTACCACCCATAGACGGATGGATAGACAGAGATAGTGAACAAGTGGCTGAAAGGCTACTTGCGTAGCTATGTCAGCGGGCAGCAAAAGGCATGGTTACGATGGTTGCACTTGGGGGAGTACTGTTACAACACCACTCATCATATGTCTATCGATATGTCTCCATTTTATGCTTTATATGGGTATCATGCTTTATCTTTTGCTGACGTGATGTTTGGTGTTAGCAAGGCCCCTAGGACCAAAGATTGGATCCAAGAGAGTCAGGATATACTTCGAGCTCTTATGGATAACATAACTACAACACAGAATCAGCTGAAGCTGTATGCCGATAGGGGACGTGTTGAGAGACAGTTTGAGGTGGGGGACTTGGTTTACCTACGATTGCAGCCATATCGGTAATCCATGCTGAAGTAGAAGGGGGCTGAAAAGCTCAAGCCCCGCTTTTATGGACCATACAAGGTGACACGCAGGATTGGATAGGTTGCATATGAGTTGGAGATGCCCATGGGTAGCAAGATTCATAACATTTTTCATGTCTCATGCTTGAAGAAGACACTAGGATAGCAGGTGACTGCAATCGAGGAGCTCCCGCCTACTGACGATGAGGGGCATCTGGTGCTACAATCGGAGGCCATTATTGACACTAGGTAGAGGCAACTATGGAGCAGGACAGTCAGAGAGTACCTGGTGAGATGGAGGAACCTACCAGATGAGGATGCCATCTGGGAGAGTGAGAAGATTTTGCAGCATCCATCAGTGCAGTTTCTTGAGGACAAGCAACGTTTTGCCGAGGAGAACTGTAATATTCCCAATTAGTAATAGCTAATTGGAAATATTAAATTTTGACTACTTTATTTTAATAAAGTTAAGTTGGAAATAACATGGGTGAAGAGGGACACTTAACTCACACTTAGGATAGAAGTGTTTCCTAAAGTCACTTGAGAGACATGATTAATTGACAGCATGGGGCCTAGGGGTCAAAGTGGCAGCGTGGGGAAAAGGACAGGGTAGGTGGTGTGGGCCCAAGCCAGCGCAGAGAGAGAGGGACAACATGGCTCCAAGAGACAGCGCAGTTGATGGTGGGGCCTAGGTGAGAGCAAGGCTCTCCAAGCATAAAAAAGGAGAGAGGCTCCTCATTTTGATCATTCTGATTATGCATCTATGTTATTTGTCTTTTGACATTGAGCACGCTTGCTGTTGAGCAAAATCTGCATGTACTGTTCAATACACCGGGTATCTCCGTGCAAAGATCCCAACCTCAGCCCCGGGGGACTTCGAGTGCCTGCTCAAGTGAGGAGTTCCATCTTGTTTTGCTGGAGAGAGTTGCAGCAACCACAGTTGGGAGCATTCACTGGAAGAGATAGCGCAGTCAGTGAGAGGGAGGACACAGTCTTGCAAGAAGGTGATTCCGGGTTGAGGGTCTATCAAGGGATTCAGCCCGGGGGAGTTGGAAAGGGGTCAACCCTTCCCTATTATTTGCAGCAGACCATTCAGGGCCAGCGTTTCTCTTTGGGATAGCGTAGTGCCTCAAGGGAAGTCATTTTCGGAGGTCAGCCATTTCCGAAAAGCTCTCTGGGATTTTCGAGGTATTGGGTGGAGAGCAACCCCAATTTGTCAGTTCATTCCAGCAGTAGCAGCAACACAGTAGCAGCACCAACAGTACTGGATATTACGCATTATTTGAGCGAGCAGCCATTCCGGGTTATCTTCTGAGAGTATTTCTATGCTTACCTAGTGCAAGCCAAGGTGTAATATTTCTGAGAGTATTTTTGAGAGTACTCATTTCATCTTTCAGTATTAATAAAATGGCTCAGCATTCTCCATATTGTCTATTTTTTATATGATGTCTCTCTAGTTGTTGTAGTTCTTTGTTTATGTGCTTTATATTGTTGTTTATTTCCATTTGGGATATTACAATTTCACACAGCCCTTTGTGTTGGAGTGTGATGCTTCAGGCGAAGGTTTTGGAGCAGTGTTGACACAGGAAGACCACCACATTGCATTTGAGAGCAAGAAGTTGCTGCCTCATGAGAGGTTGTATTTAGTGTATGATAAGGAGATGCTGGCAGTGATGCATGCGTTGGCGAAGTTCAGATAGTGTCTTGTGGGCAACATGTTCAAGGTAAAGACGAATCACAACAGTCTTTGATTCTTCCTTGAGCAGCAGTCACTAGAGGAGTGGCAGCAAAAATGGGTGAGTAAGCTTTAAGCTTACGTTTCTGAGATTGAGTACGTGAAGGGAAAACACAACGTGGTAGCTGATGTCCTCTCACGTAGACCAACAGCGCTGTCACTGATGGATGTCACGCAGGTTTGAAAGGCTCAGCTATTGGTTGAGTATTCCAAAGACAGACATGCATGTGAGATTTTGGATGGTGCATGCAGTGATGACTGATTCCGAGTGATGGATGATGTGATCTATTACAAAGATCGAATCTATTTGGTTCTGGAATCTCAGTTGAAGGAGAGGATCATGTAGGCAAGACATGATTCTCCACTAGCAAGGTCCCCGGGTTTCCTCAAGACCTATCGCACAGTCAAGGAGAGATTTTCTTGGAGAGGTCTCAAGGGAGATATTTTGAGGCATGTGAGAGACTCTGTAGAGTGTCAGAGAAACAAGGTGGAGCTCTCACATCCAACTAGGTTATTGCAGCCACTTTCCATTCCGGAGAGGAAGTGGGAGAGTGCATCTATGGATTTCATCACAGGACTACCAGTAGCGAAGGGAGAGACTGTATTTATTTGGTAGTGGACAAACTAACAATGTTTTCCCATTTCTTTCCTATCTCTTCCAGATCTTCAGCCTCCCAAGTGACTGAGTTATTCTTTCGGGAGATATTCTGATTGCATGGTCTTCCCAAGACCATTGTGATTGACAGGGACATCAGATTCATGGGAGAATTTTGGCAGGAGTTGTTCCGCTTGGTGGGGACTAAGCTCACACCCAATATTAGCTATCATCCCTAGACGGATGGGCAAACAGAGATTGTGAACAAGTGTTTGGAGGGGTACCTGGCACCTGCACAATTATGTGACAAGACAGTAGAGAGTGTGGGTCACATGGCTGCATCTGGGGTAGTTCTGCTACAACAAGACGTATCATATGTCTATTGGTATGTCTCATTTTCGAGCTCTTTATGGATATGATGCACTCACTTTTTATGACATGATTTTTGGAGACAACAGGGCCCCAGGGACCAAAGATTGGGTTCAAGAGAGTCAGGAGATTCTTCGAGCTCTCAAGAAAAATTTGCTGATAGCCCAGAATCAGTAAAAGATATATGCTGATAAGCACAGGGAGGAGCGACAATTCGAGGTTGGAGACATGGTTTATTTGTGCCTGAAGCCATATAGGAAACCTTCACTCAAGCAGAAGGGTACAGAAAAATTGTGGCGTCGATTTTATGGACCTTACCGGGTGGTGAGGCGAGTTTGTGAGGTGGTTTATGAGCTGGATCTTCCTTTTGAGGGTTGGATTCATAATGTTTTTCATGTCTCATGCCTGAAATAGGCATTGGGGCAACAGGTAGTAGCGCCAGCAGAGTTGCCTCCATTGGATGATGAGGGGCATTTGGTTTTGTCGCTGGAGCTGATATTGGATACCTGGGAGAGGAGATTGAGGAACAGGGTGGTTCGGGAGCAGTTGGTCAAGTGGAAGGATTTGCCAGAGGAGGATGCCACATGGGAGAATGAGCATAATTTACAGCGTCCAGTTTTGCAATTGCTTGGGGTCAAGCAACATCCGAGAGGGGAGGACTATAATATCCCTTCCTAAATTTTCCTAATGTTTGGAAAATACATTTTGCAAATTTTGAATCAAAAAATATAAAGTATTTTTTGCAGCTAATATAGGAAAAAAGGAGGAAAAGAATAAATTAAGTTGCTAGTGGAATTTGGGACCCACAAGGGTAGCGTGTTGGGGAAGAAATCAAGTCGACTTCCCTTGGGTAAATCGAAATGAATGAAGGGGCCGCCGATTTTGCATGGCTAACACTTATAAAAGGAAGGTGTAGCACTTATAAAAGGAAGGTGAAGGCTTAGGCACCATTTGCATATTCAGATTTTCGAATTGCCTTAGTTGTTTAGCTGAGCCAAAGGTTGTGCTGCTTAGCATGGGACCTTCCCAAGGAGAGAGGCTCGCCCCTTCTCCGGTGGACTTCGAGTGTCACTCAAGAACAGCTCCTTCAGTGTTTTGTGATCTGGAGAGGCAGCATCATACATCCCACGCATTTTTGGAGCAGCTGGGACGCAGTGAGGAGTTGAGACTGTGAAGTACAGGAAGTCAGTTGTTGTGAGAGAGTTGGGTTGTGAAGGAAATCTTCTGGAGCAGCCATTGGAGGGGTCATTGGTGGATCTCAAGAGAACTGGAGTAGCTTCGGTCCCTGAGAGACCAGCTACACGCAGTCCCTACTATTCTTCCTTCAGAAACCGCGTCATTCACCCAGTGACTACATAGTCATTGGAGGGCAACATTCAGTTGTAGCATTTGCCGAAGGTGTTTTGGGTTGAGGAGCTGGAGGTATGATTGGAGGTATATTTCAGGACGTTTGATGTTGTTTTGGAGTGCAAAAATCTTTAGCAGCAGCTACAGCAACAGATTTCGAATTTGGAGAAAGGCCAAGCAAAGAAGGGTCCAATTTTGAAGATTGGAAATTGGGGAAAATATTTCTGGGTTTTTTTGGGTTTCGGGCAAGGATCACCTTCCCAAATTCCTAGAATTTTCTGAGCACTTTTCAGTTGGAAAATCTAGTTCCAAAGTCAGGCAGCAGTTGCAAAAGCTAGGGACAACGCAGTATTCAGAAGGGCAGCTTATTGCAGCAGCTGTATCATTTTGCTATTGTTCACTTGAGGCCTGTAGCTTGCCTTGTGCAAGCCCAATTGCACATCTTCCATCTTATATTGTACTCCAACCATCTATATTAATAACATTTGGTGTTCCAGGTTTATTTCTTGTATCTGTGTTGCTAAAGTAAAAGTTTATGTGTTTCATTTATTGCATGTTTTCTATATCACTGTAAATCTTCTATTTGGAATATTACAGCACATGTCATAGTTTTGACTATGTGGTCAACGAGACATCTCTAGCAAATGCTATTGATTCAAGTGTTGTTTCCCCTATGAACGTATTCCACCCTTCTATGAGACATACATCCATTACTCTAATTTTCAACCTTATTTTTCTTTTATCCATGATTCTTGGAGAATCATGCTCCTATTTCTTGAGCTTTTTCACATGAACATAAGTGAAAAGGATTCTTTTCATTCCTGGTTCATTTTCACATGGGGATACCTGGTGGATGCGAACGTGGTTTACCAAGGATGATTTGATCATGCAACCAAGAAGAGTTGAACCTCTCACACTAGAGAGTAACCTTGCCACAGCCATGGACATCAATTCTTGACCATTCCCACTAAGGATTATGCCTAAGGAGAGAGGTAAGGGAATTCCCTGTAACATACCGAATACACTTTATGCACCTTGAGGATATGCAGTACTTCCTGGAACCACCAAAGTCACACCAACTTCTTGTCTCTAATGCCAAAATTAATTATATGGACAAGTAATAGTTGTACAATTCAATAAAGCCACGATAGACTTTAACCATCAATTTCAAACTTAAAACATGCATGCAACTTTATAATAATTTCAGCCATGAATATGAAAATTAAATTATTAAAATCATGACCACAAAACTTCACAAATTGGAAATAATACTATTACAACCAAATATGTTTTCCTTGTTGGGAATATAATCAACCAATTGGCTACAAAATACCGATGTTCCAGCTTACACCCAACCATAGGCTCCCCACTACACCAATTATCTCTATAACAGAGGCCACCACTAAGCCAAGGTTATGGATCCACAAGGGAAAACTCTTCCTATGGATAGCTCTAATTTTTTTTTATAGCCCAGTTCTCAGGTTCACATTCAAGGCTTATTCCCACAACAGTCTCAACCCCCAACACTCTTTCCCCATCAACCTAAATACCACATGAAATGGGATCCCCTTCTCTACTCAACAGTCCCGCAAGTTATCTCACTTCGATCCTATACTGCTTGGAAGCAGGAGCAGGGAGAGGCAATTTTCAGAAGTTTCCGGGTCGAGAGCGAATTGGGAGAAAATTTTATATAATATAAATTTCTATATATTTTGATGCATATATGTCAACAAAAGCATGTAGAATGATAAATTATTTATAAAAAGCATAAAAACATGGATTAAACCATACAAATTCAATCATCTAGTAGACATGCAATCATCAACATTGGATTCCATGTAATATCCCAAATGGGAAAATGACAGTAATATACAGAAGCAATAAAGTAAAAACTACAACAAATAAAATTACATCATCAATATATGAAAACTAGAGCCAAAAAGATGAACTGAGCCATTTCCTTGATACTGTAATTGAGTGCAATAAAGGTCCTAGAATGGGTGCACCTAGGCCTGCTCAAGGCAAGCTGAAATACATCTCAAACCAAGCTGAAATGACACTCTGCAAATGACTCTGCGTGGCTCTGGTGCTGCACTGCTCTGCCCAAAAATGTCGCTGATGCAAACTTTGCACCGTTGGTTGGGCTGCTTCAAGAGCTCAGAAAATTTTGGGATTTGGACATCGGATTCTACTCAAGAAACCCACAAAAACCCGTGAAGGAATTGTGGAATGCTTGAATTCATAAAATTGTCCCTATTGGGCTTGGCCCACTGCATTGTTGGCTGAAGCTCCTCTCCGGGAGAAATCACTACAAATTTTCCCCAAATGCTGAGCAATCCCCCTATTAGGAAGCCCTAAGCTTCCCCACCAAATCTCAGCTGCAAATTCTCCCTCTTCTCTCCTCTTGGAATAGCTCCCAACTCAACTACATCCCTACTGCACAGTTACTGCGTCCCTACTGCGCAGTCACTGCGTCCTTTGCGCAGTCGTTGCAGTGGTAACACTCTCCCTGCAATACAGGCTATGAAACGCTCCTCCAAAATGGTGAATCTCCTCTCCTAAGCAAGCACTCGAAGTCGCCCAAGGCTGAGGTTGAGATCTTCACCTGAAAATCTCGTGTGCTAAATAGCATTGCAGACTTGGCACCTAACACAAGCATGCTATGTCAAAATGACAATCAGAAAGATAAGTTGAATGAATGAGGAATGAGGTTGCCTTCCCTTCCTTTTGTCAAATGAGCCCCAATGTTCCCTTTGGACCCACCATGGACTGCACAATCCCCTCATCGAGCCAATCCCAATGCTACCTCTATCAAGCCTCCCTCACGCGGCCACCTAAGGAGCTGCCTCCAATTCAATGCTGGCCACATGGACCCCACTAAGGCTGCAATTTTCCCTTCGGAACTATAGGAATAGGTTGTAGCTTTCCCCAATTATTATTTGTGGGTCCCCGACCCACCTTATTTCTGCCTAACATTAGAGATAGCAAAATTTATCAAACTTTAATATTCTAATTAGCAAAATTGCTAATTAGGAATATTACAGTCCTCCCCAGTGCCCACCAAGAAGTTGCTTGCCCTCAAGCAACTTCAGTGATGGATGCTGGAGGATCAACTGGCCTTCCCAAGTGGCATCCTCATTTGGAAGGTTCCTCCATCGAATCAAGTATTCCTTCACCACCCGACTCCTCAAGTGCCTCTCCTTGGTGTCTAAGGTGGCCTCTAGCTAGAGCACCAAGTGCCCCTCATCCTCTGTAGGAGGCACTTCGGTGGCTACTATCACCCATTGTCCCAAGCCTTCTTCAGGCAAGACACATGGAAAATGTTATGTATCTGGCTTCTTTGAGGCAGTTCCAACTCATACGCTACCTCCCCCACTCTCTAGATGACCCTGTATGGCCCATAGAAGCGGGGCTTGAGCTTCTTGGCCCCCTTTTGCTTCAGCATGAACTGTCAGTAAGGCTGAAGGCGAAGGTAAACCAGGTCCCCCACATCAAACTACCTCTCCACACGTCCCCGGTTTACAAACATCTTCTGTTGATTCTGAGTTGTCACCAAGTTATCCTTGAGAGCCCTGAGAATGTCTTCGCTCTCTTGAATCCAATCTTTTGCCCTGGGGGGCTTGCTAGCTCCAAACATAACATCAGCAAATGTTATTGCATCATAACCATACAAAGCATAAAAAGGAGTCATACCGATAGACATGTGGTATGTCGTGTTGTGGCATTATTCCCCCAAGTGCATCCATCGCAACCAAGCCTTTTGTTGCGCCGTGACATAATTACGCAAGTAGCACTCTAGCCACTTGTTAACTGTCTCGGTCTGCCCATCTATCTGCAGATAGTAACTCGTGCTCGAGGTAAGTTTTGTGCCCACCAATCGGAATAGTTCCTGCCAGAATTCTACTATCCCAGTCATTGACTATGGTCTTGAGGAGACCATGCAATCTGAAAATGTCCCTGAAAAATAACTTGACCACCTGAGAGGCCGTGTACCGAGCTGATATGGTGAAGAAATGTGCGTACTTCGTTAATCTTTCAACCACAACAAAGACACAGTCTTTGCCCTACACCATGGGCAACTCAGAGATGAAATCCATCAAAATACCCTCCCACTTCCCTTCAGGGATGGGAAGCAGTTGTAGCAAACCTGTTGGATGGGTCAACTCCCCCTTATTCCTCTGGCAAACCTTGCACTCCCGAACATGTCTCAAAACATCCTCCTTGAGGCCCTTTCATGAGAACCTCTCTCTAATGGTCTGGTAAGTCTTGGTGAACCCCTAGTGCCTGGATAATGGAGAATCATGGGTTGCGTGCAAAATATTCTCTCGCAACTAGGAGTTAGCTATCAAATAGATCCGGTCTCGGTAGTAAATCACCTCATCCATGACCCGATACCAGTCATCCATCATCTGCCCATCGAAAATCTCCCATGCAAACCGATCCTTCAAGTATTTGACTAGCAGTTGGGCCTTCTAATCTGCCTCGATACTCATCAATGAGCGGGACACTGGCCTCCTTGACAAAGCATCACCCACCACATTATGCTTCCCTTTGACGTACTTAATGTCAGATTCGTAAGCCTGAATCTTACTGACCCACTTCTGCTTTCTCTTCTAAAGTTGTCTCTTCTCTAAGAAAAATTGGAGGGTGTTGTGTTCTATCCTTACCCTGAACCTGTTCCCCACCAAGTACTGCCTGAACTTGGCTAGCACATGCATGATGGCTAGCATCTCTTTGTCATATATGGGGTAAAGCCTCTCGTGAGGCAAGAGTTTCCATCTCTCAAAGGCTATGAGATACCCCTCCTTCATCAGCACAGCCCCCACTCCTTCACCGGATGGATCGCACTCCAAAATGAAAGGCTTGGTAAAATATGGAAGTGCAAGGACCGGACAACTACTCATCACCTACTTGAGGCGATCAAATGCCTCCAATGTTGTGGAGGTCCAAGAGAAGGCCCCCTTCTTTGTCAAATCTATGAGGGGCACTACCAGTTGTGAGAACCCCTTCACAAACTTCCTGTAGTAGGTGCAAATGCCCACAAATTCTCTGAATTCCGTGATGTTCTTGAGCTCTGGCCAATCCTGGATGACCCTAATCTTCTCCTCATGCACCCTCACTCCATCGGTGCCTATAATGTGCCCCAGGTAGAGCATCTCTGTCAGCCCAAACTCGCACTTGGACAACTTCACATAAAACTATTGCTCCTCCAATATGCGAAGCACTGCCTCCACATGTTGTAAATTCTCCTCCCAAAATTGGTTGTAGATCAATATGTCGTCGAAGAATACTAGCACAAACTTTCTCAGCTGCCCATGAAACACGTGGTTCATACATGACTGGAAGGTGGAGGGAGTGTTGGTTAGCCCAAAGGGAATCACAAGAAACTCGAAGTGCACCTAGTAGCACCTGAAAGCTGCCTTAAGGACATCCTTGTGCCTTACCCATATTTGATGGTACCCCGACCTCAGATCTATCTTGGAGAAGAATTGGGCTCCCCTCAACCCATCCATCAACTCATCAATCCACGGAATGGGATAGCAGTTTTTCATAGTCTTCTTGTTCAAGGCCCTATAATCGATACACATCCTTAGCATACCGTCCTTCTTCTTCACCAAAAAAACTGATGAAGCAAAAGGGCTTGAACTAGGCCAGATATGCCCCAATGCTAGGAGCTCATGTATGGCCCTCTCAACCTCATCCCTATAGGCCTTGGGGTGCCTATATGGCGTTGTAATCACAGCTTGGATCCCCTGCTCTAGCTCGATGGTGTGCTCGAATGCCTGGTCAGGTGGCTGTCTTGGCGATATGTCTATGAAAACCATGGAGTATCTATCAGGAATGACTTGGATATCTGGGTGAGGTGGCTTTGCTGCTCCACCAGCCTGTGAGACTCTCAACTCGATAGCCCACCGTATATCACCATGCCTCAAATCGACATCCATCCTATGCGCAAAAAATGACTACGGTGGGTATGAGTGCAAGCCCCTCAACATCATTGGTTTGCCATATATGTTTAGGAACTCCATATGCAGTCTCTTCCAATCAATTGTGACCCTGCCAAGGACGTAGAGCCATTGGACTCCCAACACTATGTTGTTGTCCAGAATGTCAACCAAAAAGAAGTGGACAGTCACAGAGTAGCTCCCCGTGGTCACTATCAGTGCTAGAACATAGGTGGTGCACTGCATGGTCATGTCTCTCGGCACAAGCACTGACAACCCCTCAAACTCGTCCGTCTTTATGCCCCTCCTATGCACCATTTGTGCATCAATGAAGTTGTGTGTGGCCCCACTGTCCACAAGCACTGAAACACGTTGTCCATGTACAGCACCCTGGATCCTCAAGGTGAAGTACTTGGGTACCCCATGCAATGATACGAGGACCCTTCCTAAAGGTGCAAATGTTGACCCTCCTACTACTGATGGGGGTGGAGGTGGAGGTCCTTCATCCCTGGGTGTTATGTTGTCCTCTCCTCCCATCTCAAAGAATGCATCTTCATCTTCGTCACTATATGAAAAAACCTCTGTGTAGTGTGCCTTCCCTCCTGCACACATGTGGCCTAGTGCCCATGGCTCCTGGCAAGTGAAGCATAGTTTCTTCCTCTGAAGATCCCTCCTAGTCTTATCATCCAACTATCATCGGTGGTGGGGCTCTCGTATCTCTCCCCCTTTGCTGGAAGACTGGTCTTGCTGGCTGGGGTGCTCGAGCTCTGGGCAGAGCATCTTGTAGATCTCTCGCTCTCCCCACTGCATCATGCAAGATAGTGGATCTGCTCGATCTCACTAACCCCTGAAGTGGTTCTGCCAAGCCCTCTACGAACATGTAAATCCTCCGAGATTCTGATAAGTCCGAAACCATCACAGATAGCCTCAAGAACTCCGAGATATAGGCCTCTAGATTCCCCGTCTGCTTGAGCTTTGTCATCTCTACAAGGTACTCCTCTGGATCCTTCCTCTCGAACCACTCCAACACCCTCCTAGTGAACTCATCATATGATGCCATCCTTTCTTGCCCCAGCATAGTCAACCCATGAAACCACCAATCATGGGCTTCCCCTTCCAAGTGCAAGGTAGCAACCTTGATTGCCTCCATCTCGATCATCTAATTTAGCTGGAAATAAATATACAGCTTCTCCACCCATGCTTTTGAGGAACCATCAAATGTTGGAAGGAACAGCCTACCCATGGTATGTTGTAAGTCACTTCCTTGCGTGTACCCTCCTCTGGCCTGGCCTCTGGGTTTGTTGTTGTTCTTCAGCTAGCAAAACTCATTGAATGTGATGGCCCTTCCAAATTCTGGCCCATAAGATTTATACTCTATGAAAAAATCCCCATAGTGAACCTCTACCGACTCTAACTTCCCTCCTGTCCCTGAAGCTAGGAACGTGGGAATAGTTGACCATGGTGGAATATATGGTATGAATGACAATGTAGCATGGAGGCCTACCTGGTGCTGTGAAGTTCTAGATCCTTCTCCAATCTAAAATTCTCCTTGAACTCCTTTCCCCTTGTTGCTCCTTTCCCCTTGTTGCCATTGCTAAACCTCTGGCCCATCTCCTCAATCCTCTTGGAGAGGTCTTGTACTGGCTTCAGCAAAAGGTGAGCAAATTCCTTCTCTTCATTCCTCCCATCTTCAGTGTGCTCCATTTCCCTCTCTACAACCTCTGGAACGTTGTCAACTTGATCTGGAGTGATTTTGAGCCTCCTTTCTCTGCTCCTATATCTCTCCCTCCAATAAGTTACATTCTCTCTGCTCTCTGGTGTCATAGACTGCATGCTCCATAGGCTGAGCCAAGTCTATGAGCTTTGATACCACTGTAATATCCCAAAAGGGAAAATGACAGTAAAATAAAGCAGCAATAGACTAAAAACTACAACAAATAAAATTACACCATCAATACATGAAAACTAGAGTGAAAAGGTTGAACTGAGCCATTTTATTAATACATGAATTGAGTACAATAAAGGTGCTATAATGGGTGCACCTAGGCCTGCTCAAGGCAGGATAAAGTACATCTCAAACCAAGCTGAAATGACTCTCTGCAAATGGCTTTGTGTGGCTCTGGTGCTGCGCTGCTCTACCTAGAAATGTTGTTGCTGTAGATTTTGCACTGTTGGTTGGGATGCTTCAAGCGCTCGGAAAATTCCGGGATTTGGACATGGACTCTACTCAAGATGTTGATTTATGGTAGCATCGGATGTGCTCTAGCCTTGTAACTTTGTATATAAGCTAAGACACATGTATTCCATAAAAGCCGGAAATGGTTTTGGAAAATTCCACTTAGAGATGGTTTAATTAAATTAAATAATAGTTTCTTAATGTTTTCCTAAGTCTAAACTTAGGGAAACTGATTAATTAAAGGGTATTAATTAAACTAAGTGTGAATCTTCTAGATAAAGTCATGTATCACCTCCAAGTTAATCTTAACCCTTGATTATGTTTTAATCTTGCTCGTTGAAAGGTCAACGGAAGAATATAAGGAGGGTGAGGGGCTTATGGAAAACACATTGAGCATTTGGCATTTTCGAGTTTGTCTGAGGAGACACAGCTTTTGGTCAGAATCGAATCACTAGGGCAAGGTTTGCTAAGTGATTTTGATTCAGTGATTAGATCCAGAGAAGGGCAGATGCAGTAACTGGTCAGGAGGACCAAGAGTACATTTCAGAGAGACGCAGAACTGACGCAGAGAGAGGCAACACAATTTTCTGAAGAGGTGACGCAGTCCCTGCAGGAAATCACGCAAAAGTGACGCAGTGCCTTCCAGAGTCAATCCGGAGATAGCTAGAGGCTGGGGTTTCTAAGCCAGGAGGGCCAAGATCCAGTCTCATATAAGCTTGATGAGTTGCAGAGAAAGGTGACGCAGTTTCTCAAGCTTGCCCATGCAGGTTTACGCAGTTCCAGCGTAGTAAATCACACAGAGGCAAAGAGGGGCTTCACCAGCACTGTTTAGATCAGTGGGGGACTTGCAGAGTGAGGTATATCTCACAATTTCATCAGTTGTCTAAATTTCTCTGAAGGGTGAGCTGGATATTGGCACCCTAGTTGTACTCAAGATTCTACTGCTTAATAATATAAAACCCTCAAATCTGCTGCACCGGTTTTCCTGAGTTCAGTTTTTCTGGGGACTTAGTCCAAAAATAATTGTGTCAAATGTGGATGTTTTTCATTGTATTTTGTTCAGTTTGTTTCAACACTTATATTCACTCCGCAGTATTATTTTGTAGACTACTTCAGTAATTACTTCGATATTTCAATGTACTGAAATAGTTACGAAAAATAATAGGAGAAGTAATTCAAATTTGTTGCAGTAGGAATCCAGATTTAGGATTTTTCACATGGTATCAGAGCTTATTCAAGCTGAGGTGCAGGAGAAACAAGGGTGAACTAGCAAGTCAGCGCAGGAGAGACTGGGATCTGCATACGCAGCAGCAAACCCTCCCAAAGATTACGCTGTCCAAGCCAGGAGGGCAATCCAGTGCAAAAAAGGCTCCCTCTGAGAGAGTTGATAGAGGGGTAAGCTTTTTCAGTTGCAAAAGAGGCAACGTAGCAAACCAGCGTAGCTGAAGGACGCAGTTACTGCACAATAGTTAGAGCTAGTGCATAAAGCGTCAGAAAATTTCTGAAAAACACAGATTGGGGATTTCTTGATCTCAGAGAGTTTCTTACTCAAAGAAGCTCAGTTTCTCCCGTGCAGCAGCAAAAGCAGTGACTTACTCCACAAGGGGTGCGTAAGTCTAGCTGAGCAGAGGGTTAGAGAAAAATCGACAATTGAGGAGATGGCCAGCAATGGACTGCGTGACCAAGATAGATTGGAGGGTGCCTCCAACTATGTTATTTGGAAATCAAGGATTGAGTTTCTCCTTGATGAGAATGATCTAAAGGCCCTCATTGAAAGCGCAGTTGCAGAACCTTTGGATGCAACACATCTGAGAGCATTCAAGAAGAATATGGCAAGAGCCAAGCGATTGATCCTAGATGGTGTGAAGGATCACGTCATACCTCACATAGCAGCAAAGGGCATTGCTAAAGAAATGTGGGTAGGGCTGGAAAAGTTATACCAATGATCTTCTGAGCAACGGAAGATGTACCTGGAAGAAAAGATGCGTAATACCAGAATGAAGAAGGGAGAGCGTTTTGACTCTTTCCTGTCTCAAATTCAGGAAAACCGAGACCAACTGTCACCAGTGGAGTCAGCTCCTAGAGACTCAGAGCTAGTAAGGCTCACTCTGAACTCTGTTTCAGAAGATTATCATGTCTTTATCCAAAGCATTTTTGGCAGAGAAAGACTCCCAGGATGGGAGGCGATGTGGGCAGCCTTGTAGCAAGAAGAGCTGAGGAGTGATCTCCTCAAAATCCATATTGAGGATGGCAGCAATGGATCGAAAGTAAAGGAGGAGGAGGAAGAAAACACAACCCTTCCATCAAAGGGGCAACAGAGGCAGAAGAAGAAAGATCTGTCTAAGATCAAGTGCTTCAGGTGTGGAGAAATGGGAAATTATGCCACACAATGTCCTCTTAAGAAAAAGGATAAAGAGGAGAAGCAAGATCCTCAAGCCAGAGCTGCCAAGATTGAGGCAAAAGGAGATTGTGCTATGTTAGCTCATATTCTGAAAGGAGAGAAATGGGCTGACTTGGAGTTGTAGATCCAGAATCTACAAGTGGCAGGATCCTTGAGTATTTCTAAACTCTTGGATCACATGTAAGCTACGGCAGGCTAAAGACAGTAGCAGGATGGACAGTTTCAATGGAAGATGAGAAGACAATGCATTGGCTAGCAGTACTACAGCCTGATCAGCGCAGTGCACACTAGTGCAGCATAGTGCAGTGCAGTGCTCACATAGTGCAGAGCAGTAGCAGCACAACATATTCAGAGAGCTAGTGCAAAAGTTAGCAGCAATCACTCTTATTTTTCAGATGCAGTTTTACTTGTCCAATTTTGGATGTTTTTCTGTTGCAATTAGCAACAGTGCAATAGTGCAGCAGCAACAATAGTTGAGCAGCAACAACGGCAAACTAAGTCACCTGATACAGGGATACGGGGATACGGGGATAGTGGGATTCGAAGAATTGGATACGGGTACAGTGACCCCGGAACAGGATACTTCTGGGATACGATACGTTATATATTATTTTATTAAAAAATATATATATTAAAAATTAGATATTTTTTACACAAATTCATACTTAATTCATTGATTTAAACATAGATTTATCTATCATCTTAGATAGTCAAGGTTTTGTTTGAGTGATGGGTACATTTTTAGTAGGGTCATGATAGAGGAGTTTGACAACCAATATCACTAACATCAAGGTACATAGAGGGATTGGTGCTCTTGATTAAATACGAGTTCCATACTCTAATACACAACAAAATTCGATGGAAACATTGCAATAACCCAATCCTGAAATCCTAAAAAACTGATAAGTCTGCTGGATTTTGAATGAGATCTAAAATTCTACTTTCTCTATATGAAATCCAATGAGGTCGGAACCACTCTCAAACATCCTGAGTCATTTCATGGTAATGTTAAAAATTTAAGTAAAAGGATGAAAATGAAGAAGGAGAATAAAAGGAGGGTGAGGGGCCTATAGAAAACACATTGAGCACATTGAGCATTTGGCGTTTTCGAGTTTGTGTGAGGAGACACAGCCTTTGGTTAGAATCAAATCACTAGGGCAAGATTTGCTAAGTGATTTTGATTCAGTGATCAGATCCAAAGAGGGGCAAATGCAGTAATTGGTCAGGAGGACCAGGAGTACATTTCAGAGAGAGGCAGAAGTGACGCAGAGAGAGGCGGCGCAGTTTTCTGAAGAGGTGACGTAGTCCCTGAAGGAAATCACGCAGAAGTGACACAGTGCCTTCTAGAGTCAGTCAGGAGATAGCTAGAAGCTGGCGTTTCTGAGCCAGAGGGCCAAAATCCAGTCTCATATCAGCTTGATCAATTGCAGAGAAAGGTGACGCAGTTCCTCAAGCTTGCCCACGCAGGCTTACACAATTGCAACGTAGGAAATCATGCAGAGGCAGAGAGGGCCTTCACCAGCGCTGTTTAGATCAATCACGGACTTGCAGAGTGAGGTATATCTCACAATTTCATCAGTTGTCTAGATTTCTCTAAAGGGTGAACCAGATATTGGCACCCTAGTTGTACTCAAGATTTTGCTGCTTAATAATATAAAACCCTCAGATATGTTGCACCGGTTTTCCCAAATTGGGTTTTCCGGGGACTTAGTCCAAAAATCACTGTGTCAAATGTGGATGTTTTTCATTGTATTTTGTTTAGTTTGTTTCAGCACTAAGATTCATTCCGCAGTATTATTTGTGTAGACTGCTTCAGTAATTACTTCGGTATTTCAATGTAACAATAATTATGAAAAATAATAAGAGAAGTAATTCAGATTTGTTGCAGCAGAAATCCAGATTTAGGATTTTTCACACAAGAAACCCACAAAAACCTGTGAAGTAATTGTGGAATGCTTGACTTCAGAAAATTGCCCCTGTTGGGCTATGCCCACTCTGCTGCTGGCTAAACCTCCTCTCCTAGATAAATCACTGCAAAATTACCCCAAACGTTGATCAATCCCCCTGTTACAAAGCCCTCAGCTCCCCACCGAATCTCGGCTACAAATTCTCCCTCTTCTCTCCTCTTGGAACAGTTCCCCAACTGAACTACATCCCTACTGGGTAGTCACGATGTCCTCTACGCAGTCCCTGGAGTGGTAACTCTCTCCCTTAAATACTGGTTGTGAAACGCTTCTCCAAAATAGTGAATCTCCTCTCTTGAGCAGGCACTCGAAGTCCCCCATGGCTGACGTTGAAAATCTCGTGTGCTAAACAACATTGCAGACTTGGCACCCAACACAAGCATTCTATGTCAAAATGACAATGAGAAAGATAAGTTGAATGAATGAGGAATGGGCTGCCTTCCCTTTCTTTTTTCAAATGAGCCCCAACGTTCCCTTTGGGCCAACCATGGACTGCGCAGTCCCCTCATTGAGCCAATCCCAGCGCTATTTCTATCGAGCCTCCGTCACGCTGCCACCTAAGGAGTTGCCTCCAATTCGATGTTGGCCACATGGACCCCACTAAGGCCACAATTTTCCCTCGGGGACTATAGGAATAGGCTGTAGCTTTCCCAATTATTATTTGTGGGTCCTCGGCCCACCTTATTTCTGCTTAACATTAGAGATAGCAAAATTTATAAAAATTTAATAATCTAATTAGCAAAATTGCAAATTAGGAATATTACATTCCACAACATGGGATCATCAACATGAGCTACATAAACATCATCTAGCTCAGAGTCTAAAGACTCCTTAAACTCCTCTGCAACCTCAGTAGTAGTAGTAGTAGTAGCAACAAAACTAGACATCAAAAATACAAACCACTAATCAACATGATCACTCATGAAACTCATCATTGATTCAACACTACTAGAAATGGGATCATCGACAAGAGCTACATAAGCATCATCTAGCTCAAAGTCATTAGACTTGGATTGCTAAACCTTGTAATATGGTAGAAATTAAAAATGTTAAACATGCTTAACCAATGATTTTGGTTTGAGTGAAGGGTTTATCTCCTCAACCTTATAATATGGTAGAAAAAGCTTAGCATGCCTAACCAATTCCTTTTCTTTGAGTGAAGGGTACATTTTAGTGTCATGTCCCCAACAAATAATTTTGCTAAGGAGAATACACAATTTTTCAATTTTGGTAGTTGATAAATGTTTTGGCATTTGAAATTAGGAAAAGGAGTATGGATGCATAAATTAAATTTTGAAAAGGGAAATAAGACCCACATAGGAGAAATGAAGAATTAAAATGTTGGTGGGTTGTGGGGGCCACCCAAAAGGGAAATTGAACCCCTTGGATAAATTTGAAACACAAGGGAATGGGGGCAAAAAGGGGAGTTCGAACTAGTGGGCCCACACGAGGAGAAGGGCAGCAGTTATAAATTGGAGAGGAAAACTCATTTTTGGGGATTCCTTGATTATGCATTTTCAGACTTAGAGTTTGCTTGAGTTGTTTAGCCAAGTCAACCAGTGTTTCTTAGCACAAGGATTTCTAAGCAGAAAATCCCAACTCTCTTTCAGTGAACCGAGAGTGTCACCCTAGGAGAGAAATTGGAGCTGATTGGAGGATTTATTTCCAGTTGTTGTGAGCCACCTCTTCACTTGCTTCAGCAAGCCCGAGTTTCCTGGAGGACGTAGAGGTAGAAATTCGCAGAGCTTGGAGGAGTGGATTCCAGGGCAGCAGCATTTGAAAAAATTGCAACCAATTTCCTTGAAGAAGAACGAGTCACTTGGGTGATTTGCAGAGTTGGAGATAGTTACTTTTGAGAGGGCTGAATTTGTCACTTCTAGGACCTGTGCAAGGGTCTTTCTAGCCATAATTGCAGCGTAGGAGCTGAAGCGGAACCTGGAGATGGATTTGGGTAGGGATTTCACTCATATTTCCGGAGGTATTTTTGCAGAGAATTTCCAGCCATTTGAGGGAGGAATTGGAGCAGAATGGTAGCAAAATTTCTGGGTTGGATGCAGGGCCAGTAGGTTGAGGAATTCACACTAATTTTGGGTATTTCCAAGTAGTCAGAGTTAGCTCAAAATATTTCTGGGTTTGGTTGGTTGGGGGCGGAGGAGCTTATATATAATTTTGCAGAATTTTTGGAGAAGTTCTGAAGGGTGAAATCATTATTTTTCTCCAACAGCAGCAGTAGGATTTTCTAGACAGTAAGTTGAGCGGTTTGAGCTAATTCCAGCGTGGGGAAATTGTAATATTCCCAATTAGCAGCAGCTAATTGGAAATATTAATTTTGATTAATTTTGCCTTATATAGTTAAAATATAAATAAAGTGGGTAAAAGGAGAATGTGACTCACTTAACACACTCCCTAAAGTCACCTAGGAGACATAACGTTGTGGTCAAGGTGGGCCAAGGGGGCCAAGTGACAACGTAGGGGGTGACACACTTAGACAGTGTGGGCCAGCCAGCATAGATGAGTTGGCAGCGTGGGCCAAAGAGAGACAGCATGAACGTGGTGGGGCCAAGGAGAGAGGGAGGCTCACCAAACATAAATAGAGGGGAGGCTACCTCATTTCTCTCATTGATGATTATACATTTTGGAGATTGTCTCTAGACATTGAGCACGCTTGCTGTTTAGCTAGTCTATACGTACTGTTCAATACACCGGGGGTCTCCATGCAGAGATCCCAACCTCAGCCCCGGGAGACTTAGAGTGCTTTCTCGGGTGAGGAGTCCTACCGTATTTTGCAGGGAGAGATCAGAGCTTCAGTCATTGAGGAGCATTCCTTGGAGGGACAGCGCAGTCTTGCAGAGGGAGGACGCAGTTCTAGTTGGGGAGAGTTCCGGATTGAGGTGATTTGGGTGGATTCAGACCGGAGGATTAGGGAAGGGATCAGCGCTTTGCAGGAGGATTCATTTTTGCAAGAGGATTTGTGGTTGCCTTCGTTGTGGAGCAGAGCATCTAGGGACTGCGCAGTCTTGAGAGAGGGGACACAGTTCATCTTGGGGAAGCTCCGGATTGGTGCCATTTTGGAGGATTCGGGCCGGGGAATTGAGCTAGGGATCAGCCCTTACCTATTGGAGACATTTTGCAGAGGGAGAGGCCATATTTTGCAGTGTTGCCTTCAGGGTCAGCGTTTTCCCTTGAGGGATAGCGTAGTGCCTCAAAGGAGGTATTTTCCGGGGTCAACCATTCTCGAAAAGCTCTCTGGGTTTTTCTAGGTATTGGGAGAGGAGGCCATTCCCAGAGTTTCGGCATTTTCCGAGTTGGGGAGCAGCCCCAAAGACTCATTTCAATCTAGCAGTTGTAGCAGCACAGCAACATTTTCCAGCAGCTTGGAGATTACGCAGTTGATAGAGGGAGCAACCATTCCACACATTGTTCTGAGAGTATTTCTACACTTGCCTTGAGCAAGTCGAGGTGCTATGATTCTGATCACCTTTGTACTTTTCTTATTTCTCAGTATTAATAAAATGGCTCAGCGTTCTCCATATTGTGTATTTTGTCTCGTGGTTTGTCTCTAGTTGTTGTGTACCTTGTTTGTGTGCTTTATATTACTGTTTATTTCCCTTCAGGATATTACAGTGGTATCATAGCATCATTCTTGGCTCAGCCGTGGGGATATTTTTCTATGAACAAAGAGAGAAGGCATAATCTTACCCACCAAAGGCAGTAGAGGTGGAAAATATGGGGGTCTCACAACAGTGTGACCATCATTTGCCAACCTTCAGTAGGCCAACCAGGATCACGATGCCTACATTCTTACCTCCAGTACCGAGTGAGAAAGGTAGGCGGCATGATTATATACCCCTTGGAGATTATTTCCGCGAATGGCAATCCATGGGAGAAAACTTCAGAGCGGCTTTGCCCTTCAGAGATTACTGTCAGCTCAGGCAGGAAGAAGGAGGAAGGAACAGTGAGGGGTCTAGCACGCAAAGTTCAGAGTTGCAGCGTACCACTGGGAGGACACCATTTCCCACGTTTGATGGATCCACTGATTGCATGGTTCGGGATCAGGTGGAAAAGTTGGATACCTCTTTTCAGCTTGACCGAATAACAGAGGGGGAAGCCATCAAAATGGCTACCTGGCACTTGGAGGATGAGGGCACACAGGATCATGGGGAGCATGTGGATACACTCAGTATGGCGCAAGGGTCACCTGTGTTGGAGACTTCTTTGACCATATCGGTTGACATCGTAGTAGAGGGAGTAGAGCTTACCCCAGTAATGCCATCCATTGAGGTGATGACCGAGGCAGTGTCCGAGTCTTTGGGTGGTAGCAGCGCGCGACAGATGGGTGAGGTGCCAGGAGATATATCCACCTTTGATGAGGCACTAGGAGATACAGAGGTATTGGACAATGGTCGCACACAGCAGTGCCATCAGCTTCGAGCCAACCTTCTAGTTTTGAAAGGGAAGGCCACATCAGTACGAGAGGCTATTTTGTTACAGAACGAGGCGCTAGAGGGCATGAGAGTGGTTTGTGCCGAGTCAGCGGCCAAGTTGGCCCACATTGGGGAACAGCTGGATTCCGTAATGGTACAGCTAGAGGGCACATTGGAGTGTCAGAGCAACCCCCTTCAGGGATGCATAGACGGGGCTAGCAGCATTATTGGGTCACCTCTTTCCATTGGAGAGAGAGAGGCGGAGCCACCTAGTCAGATCTCATACGTTGACTTGGTTAACGATGAGACAATCGGAGTTGCACAGGGTGCAACATCCACATGTTGAGGTGGAATGGCGAGAGATTTTGAGTTGGTACCCGGTGGAGTGGGTTATGATGATAGTGGTGGACCCAGATGTAGTTCAGCAGGGATTTCCAGGTGCTGGGAATACAGGGACCCCAGATTGGCATTGGGATCTAGGCGGGACTACCTGTCGTTTCCCAGGCAGGTCGGTTGACTATGTCTTGGAGGGTACAGTTGGCCTAGCAGTAGAGCATGTGCATTCGCTAGGGGAGTTTCAGTCAGCTCCAGTGGCCAACCAATTTATGGGCAGACTCCCTAGGTTGTCTTGGTATGACACTTATACACGAGATCACAAGGTGGTCAACATACCTTGGCAGGGGCTTGTTGGAGGAGGTGGCATTGGCAGGCCACCAGATGGCGCCTTGTATGAAGCCAAGGACTCTTCACCTTTGTGTGGGGCACAGAGGACACAACGGAGCAGAGCAGTGGTGGTATCACTACTGACACACAGGGAGATTCACTTATCAGACCCCTCGGGGAGGGTTTGGAGTGATGATCCATTCGTCGGCGGGTATAGCGATGCGACAGTGGAGATAATGATACCGATTGGGGGTGGTTTGACATGTACAGGCACAGCTCTAGGTCATCACATCCAAGGATGTGTGGGAGCCTCTAGCATTGAGCAGTGGACTACCAGTGGACATGGAGTTGCATGGTGGTGTACCGTAGTGTGTGGGATTGCATTGTGGAGTAGGAGTGTCCTACATCACATTTAGAACATGCGGGGAGTGACCGATGACTGGACACAGACAGGGCACGAGACGGTACAGGGTGGTACAGTAGTAGTAGGGGGTATCTAGCAGTATACAGGGGTATGCATCAGTGTGCAGTGGCATGTCGAGGAGTACATGGATGATCGGTGGTATGCGAGGGCATACGGTGCTGCACAGTAGGGTCTTAGGGTATTGCATCCGGGGAGACTCACGGACAGGGACACCAGGCTTACCTTTGGGGGTATTTCACCCAGGATCGATGAGGAGATAGATGAGCGATACTTGACGGTATCTGTGGGGACTAACGCACATGACCCTCTTCTACATCACTCACGGGCACAGTGGATTTTGTTGTTGTCCTTTGGCACTTTGGGCATGAACAGCGGGGTACGCAAGGCTCACCCAAGATATTTGGATGACACTCAGCACACTAGGGGAGAGACTTCTCAGCAGTGGCACTGGGTCGATGCGCTAGTTGACAGCCACAGGTTAGGGGATGAGATGATCCTCTGCAGGGATGGCACATCAGTCATCGCTGAGCCTACACTTTGGGAGCGGGTCATGAGGGATACATGCATCACTCTTTTCTTAGGGCATGTCGAAACCATGCAAGAGCAGAGGATACTAGATACAGCAGAGATAGCATTCCAGTATGCATCTGGGCTCCAAACGATGTACCGACACATTATCGTGAGGGTGGATGGCAGACCCAGTGGAGATGGTTGGCAGGTACAGGAGGAATCTAGATACCTTGAGTCAATTGCGAGTATTAGATATCCATCTATTCATTGCATTCAGGGGGTGGCTATTTGTCACATATGGCTTCCAACGATCATCGGTACTACACAGTGGCAGACACAAGGCAGGTTAGCATGCATCATATTTTCCCATGGTATATGGACCCTTTATATTGGTCACGAGCAGGGACTAGAGATGAGGCATGGAGGGATTCCCGCAACTGTCAGAGCTATGGTGCAGCAAGTCCGACTATGGGATGTGGAGATTCAGTTGATTGATAACCCATTATGTCTCATGATGGTCGGAGTTAGGACAAAGAGTGATCTAGTTCACGGTTGGGTTGGCACATGGGGGTACACGGAGGACTTCATCGGATGGCAAGACAGACTTTCTCTATTGCTGCATAGATTCAGAGCTGCATTTGGAGGGGTAGGTATTGGCATCATGGCAATGCCTGGGTCGGATGAGATTTTCTCTCATAGATCTCCTGCCACTAGGTCTCAGGAAAGGGGGATACAGTCTGCACATGACGGGGAATATCTCATGATCAGAGTAGCGCAGCATCAGCATGGTCGTACCTCTTCGAGATTAGCAGGGGACTTGAGCATTACAACTCTACACAACTTGATAACCTCTAAGGGTGAGCTGTATACTACATGAGGAGATCATGTATATCTTCCATTGGACTTTAGCGAGTCATTGATGAAGTGGTGGACTTCATTAGCATGGCAGGATGGTGAGTGGAGCAGGTGGAGCTTCACGTTGGACAAGATGGCTTGGGATCCCAGCATTGAGAGATCCCTCCATATCAGGGTGATACAGAGGACGGGGAAGATTCAGTGGAGTATCTGGGACCCAGGCACATTTTACAGTGGTGGTGGGCAACATCAGCTAGAGAGGAGGCTTGTTCAGGCATTGCTTGAGGACAAGCAATTTTTGGTGGGGAGGACTGTAATATTCCCAATTAGCAGCAGCTAATTGGAAATATTAATTTTGATTAATTTTGCCTTATATAGTTAAAATATAAATAAAGTGGGTAAAATAAGAATGTGACTCACTTAACAAACTCCCTAAAGTCACCTAGGAGACATAACGTTGTGGTCAAGGTGGGCCAAGGGGGCCAAGTGACAACGTAGGGGGTGACACACTTAGACAACGTGGGCCAAAGAGAGACAGCGTGAACGTGGTGGGGCCAAGAAGAGAGGCAGGCTTACCAAAGATAAATAGAGGGGAGGCTACCTCATTTCTCTCATTGATGATTATACATTTTGGAGATTGTCTCTAGACATTGAGCACGCTTGTTGTTTACCTAGTCTGCACGTACTGTTCAGTACATCGGGTGTCTCTGTGCAGAGATCCCAACCTCAGCCCCGGGAGACTTTGAGTGCTTGCTCGAGTGAGGACTCCTACCGTATTTTGCAGGGAGAGATCAGAGCTTCAGTCATTGAGGAGCATTCCTTGGAGGGACAGCGCAGTCTTGCATAGGGAGGACGCAGTTCTAGTTGGGGAGAGTTCTGGATTGAGGTGATTTGGGTGGATTCAGACCGGAGGATTAGGGAAGGGATCAGCCCTTTGCAAGAGGATTTATTTTTGCAGGAGGATTTGTGGTTGCCTTCGTTGTGGAGCAGAGCATCTAGGGACTGCGCAGTCTTGAGAGAGGGGATGCAGTTCATCTTGGGGAAGCTCCGAATTGGTGCCATTTTGGAGGATTCAGGCCAAGGAATTGAGCTAGGGATCAGCGCTTACCTATTGGAGACATTTTGTAGAGGGAGAGGCCATATTTTGCAGTGTTGCCTTCAGGTTCAGCGTTTTCCCTTGGGGGATAGCGTAGTGCCTCAAAGGAGGTATTTTTCGGGGTCAGTCATTCTCGAAAAGCTCTCAGGGTTTTTCTGAGTATAGGGAGAGGAGGCCATTCCCAGAGTTTCAGCATTTTTCGAGTTGGGGAGCAGCCCCAAAGACTCATTTCATTCCAGCAGTTGCAGCAGCACGGCAACATTTTCCAGCAGCTTGGAGATTACACAGTTGATAGAGAGAGCAGCCATTCCACACATTGTTCTGAGAGTATTTTTGCACTTGCCTTGAGCAAGTCGAGGTGCCATCATTTTGATCACCTTTGTACTTTTCTTATTTCTCAGTATTAATAAAATGGCTCAGCGTTCTCCATATTGTGTATTTTGTCTCGTGGTTTGTCTCTAGTTGTTGTGTACCTTGTTCGTGTGCTTTATATTACTGTTTATTTCCCTTCGGGATATTACAGAAATCCTCTACTTCGCCTAGGTTTCACATGCTTGTTGTAGCAAGCCCAAGTGCACTCATTCCTCACTATTTGTACATAGATTGTCCCTGTAGTTTATAATGAAATGGCTCAAAATTATTATTCCTGTTCTATGTTGTTCTAATTGTACTTGCATTTGTGGAGTTTTTCAGCTTGCGTGTTATATCTATTTGTTGTAGCTAGTTCATGTTTTGATAATTCACTGTAACTCTCCAGTTAGAATATTACATTTAGTTAAGGCCATGGTAGAGGAGTTCAACAAGAAATACCACCTGTTGCACTCATATTTTTCAAAGTTCCAAGGAAGTGGAAGTCCCAATTTTTTCAACAGGATCGAATCATCTATCGGTAGTTTTATGTGTCATTGTAAACCCATTCTGCAAGTTGTGTAATGTAAATGATTGTAATATCCCTAATTAGAAATTTTGCTAATTAGAATATTAATTATTGATGGGTTTTCGCAGTGCATTATGCATTGTGGAAACCCCTCAATACATAAATACAAAGAGTGAAGGGAGCTCTACTTGAATGGTTCATGAGGCACAATACTTGCTAAGGTTTTGCAAATGGGGTAGCAAGCTAAGTGGACTTGATTGTGGGGAAAACTCCACAGTTAAGCGCGCTTGAGCCAAACGCGATCTGGGATGGGTGACCTCTCGGGAAGTCCTGGTTACTGTGTGCAAGCCCCGGAAGTGATGATTGACACTATGTGATTCACTTCACTAGTTTCAATCCCACTTCTTCACCTCTATGAGCATCACCCGATGCAATGACTGCTAAGTGGACTATTCAAAAATCATGAAAAATTAGTCAGTTACGACTACCTCTCATGGAAATGGTCATAGATGAATGACTTACTTAACGCAGTTGAACCCCAAAAAATGATATCTAATAGAATATTATTTTTTGACAATTTTGTATTTTGCTAAAGTTTTGGCCAAAAGGATGTGGGCTTGGGGACCCACAAATAAGACTTTAGAGACTATAGGCATTTCACATTGGACTAAGGCAAAAATTGCGGCTTTAGTGGAGAACAAAGGACCAATGAGGAGGGATTGCATAGCACATGGGGACAATGCAGTGATTGGGTCGAAGAAGAGGCGGTGCAGTCATGAGGTGGGGCCCAAGGGAACGTTGGGCAACTTGGGACAAAAGGAAGCAAGTAAGCTCATTTTCATCATTCATTCATTCATCTATTTCGAAATTGTCTTTGACAAGAGCACGCTTGACCAATGACCCAACTCTGCATGTGTTGTTCAGCACACAGGTGTCTTCGAGCAGATATCCCAGCCTTTGCTCGGTGGACTTCGAGTGCCACCCCAAGGGAGGTGTCTTACCATAGCTTGTTCATTTCCAGCAGCAGGAACTTCATCCACAGCGCAGTCATCTCTACAGCAGCGCAAAGGTTGCGTAGTCATTGAGGAGGATCACTTCGGGAGCTAGGGGAGTGAGGCGAGATTTCGGAGGAGACTTGGTGGGGAGGCTTGGAGCTTCCTAACATGGATTTTCTTGGCATTTTGGAGACTTCCAACAGCAGGATTTACAAGAGGATTGATTTCCCCAACAATTCAATCAGCCAAGCCCAAGAGGGCCAATTTCTGCGATCGAGCAATTGACAAACCCTTCATGGGTTCTCGTGGGTTTCTTGAGTAGTGTCTAGGGTTAAAGTCCCATAATTTTTCGAGCAGTAAAGCAGGCCCAAATAGAAGATCATCTGGAGCAGCAGCAACATTTTTGGCAAGGGCCAGTGCAGAGCTACAGCGACGCAATCTACTTTAAGAGGGTGATTTCAGCATTTTTTTAGAGGCTATCTCGAGCTCGCCTTGAGCAAGCCCAAGTGCCTTCATTCCAGCACCTCCATTGTACACATTTTCCTCAAATTAATAAAATGGCTCAGCTCAGTTTTATGGCTCAATTTGTGTTCTGATGGTGTGATTTTATATGTTGTTTGTTTAATGTATTTTGAGTGTCTGTTATTACTGTAATTTACCGTTAGGAATATTACAGTGGTATCAAACCTCATAGACTTGGCTCAGCCTGTGGGAGCAGCGCAGTCTATGACACTGGAGGACAAGAAAAACGTGACTTATCGGAGGCAGAGGTACAGAGCAGAGAAAGAGAGCTAGAAAATAATCCAGATCCTGTGACTAGTGAACTGGAGGTTAGGGAGACAAGTATGGGGGCACAGGAGAAGAGAAGAGGAGCAAGGAGGAGGAATTTGCTCACCTTCTATTAAAGATAGTGCAACATCTTTCGAAGAGCATAGAGGAGATGGGACACTGGAATAACAATAGTAGTAAAGGGAAGGTAGCACAAGGGGAGTGCCAAGTGGGAGAAGGATCCTGTACCTCACATTACCAGGCATCACTTAACTTAAATATACCTACAGTTCCATATACACCCCCACAATCTACCATTCCTACATTCCTAGCTTCAGGACCAAGAGGACAACAAGAACCGGAAGAAGCTCACTATGGGGAATACTTTATAGAGTACCAATCTTATGGCCCAAAGTTCGAGAGGGCCATTACTTTCAAAGATTTCTGCCAACTAAAGGGAAGCAACAAACCCAGAGGACAGAATGGAGGAGGCTACACACAAGGGAATGACATACAATGTACTATGGGGAGGTTGTTTCTCCCAAATTTTGATGGCTCCTCTAAGAGCTCAACCAAGGCATGGGTTGAGAAGATGGATGTTTACTTCCAGATGACTAAAGAGGAGGCAATCAATATTGCCACGCTGCACTTAGATGGAGAGGCTCATGACTAGTGGTTCCATGTGCTGACGACGCTGGGTCACACAGGGGTCACAGCGTATGATGCTCTCACTAAGAGGGTGCTACAGACGTTTGAGAGGAAGAACCCGAAGGAGTATTTTGGGGAGCTGGCCAAGCTCAAACAGACCAGGAATGCGGAGGTGTACATTTCAAAGTTCTTGAGAATATCAGTGATGGTCCCCAACCTATCCGAGTCCAAGAGGATCTACATGTTTATAGAGGGACTGGCAAAACCATAACCGGGCCTAGTGAGGTCCAACAGACCTACTACAATGTAGGACGTTGTGGGGAGAGCTAAAGACTTGCAAGATGCCCTACCCAGGGCTAGAGCACCACTGCAAAACAAATCAAGTTTCCATCAGAGAGGAAGAGACATGACAGCTCCATCCCCGAGAGGCAACCAAGGACGACGGCAGCTAGATGATGAGACCAAGAGGAACCTTCGAAGGAAGAAGTTATGCTTTACTTGCAAGGAGCCATGGGCACCAGGCCACGGGTGTGCAGAAGGGAAGGCCCACTACATAGAGATCTTCTCAGACAGTTATGGGGATGATCAAATGTACTTTGAGATGGGAGGAGATGACAGCGCAGCACCCCAAGAGGGAGGGCCTCCGCCACCATCCCCACCAGCAGCAGCAGGAGCTGCATTTGCACCTTCAAGAGAGGTCCTCGGCGCTTGCATCACTGCGTGGGGTACCCAAGTTCTTGAATATGAGGATTAGAGGAACAGTGCAGGGGTAGCGTGTCTCAGTGTTAGTGGACAATGGAGCCACTCACTATTTTATTGATGCCCAGATGGTGCAAAAGAGAGGCATTACTATAGAGGGGTTTGAGGGATTCTCAGTACTGGTGCCAGGTGACAGGACCATGCAATTCACATGCTGTGAAAATTCCTAGATATTGAATCCTACTACAACAACTGATGACAATTCTTCTATTTGTTATTTACATGAACAAATTATTTATTGTGTTCTACGGTAAATATCGAAAACTCATACACTACAGCCTTCACAAATTAACTACAGAAGAAAACAAGTGGGGAAACAAAATCTGAGCAACAAAAAATCATAGACACATGACACTGTTATTTTTGGACCAACGTCCACGGAAAAATCGGTGCGGCAGTTGAGGGTTTATTTATTATGCGGTAATTCTAAATACAATCTGGGATGCCTTCCTGGCTATCCTCATAGAGAATATGACTGACAAAGAGTTAGTGAGATTACCTCACACACTGACACTGGAAGTCCAAACCGGCCAAACCCTGAAATGACAAGCCCTCCACTTCCTCTGAGTAGTCTCTGCGTCACTCTACGTGGGGACTGCGTCACTACTGTTGTGTGGCTCTTTTGCTGGCTGGATCTGACCCTCTGACCTCTCCCAGTCTCACATGTCGGCTTTCCGACACTGGATCTGACTAATCCTCAGTAGAATCACGAACTTCCTCAAGGCTACTGCGTAGCCACTACTGACTTTGTGCAGCTGCTATGTTGCCTCTCTGCATATTGCTCTGTCTCCTCTGCGGTGTATTCTCTGGATCGGGAAACTCTTCCAACTGGAAATTATCTTTGCCCCTCTCTGCAAAAATATTCTCGATTGATTTTCTCCCTGAGCACTTCTCACTAAAGAATTCTGATCTCTAGATTTTCTCTCCCTATGTATCTTCCAAATGATCCATCAAGTCCTTCTAATCTTCTCGTTGAGACTTCAACGACCGAGATTAAATTGTTAATCAACGGCTAAGATTAACATTTGACTTGATCTTTGTCTTCTCTAGAAGATTCACACTCTATTTTATTAATACCCTTTAATTATTTTAATCTCATAAGTTTAGACTTAGGGTCCCACTAAAAATAATTAATTATTTTAATAAAACACACTCCTGAGTGGAATTTTCAAGAACGATTATTGGGTTCTTTGGAATACATTTGTCTAAGCCTCCTTGCAAATTTTGAGACTTAAAGCACATCTGACGCTACCCAAATCAACATTCCCTCTTAGCGAGGAATGTACTCTAGCAATACAACCAACTGAAGTGATGCTCTGATTCTGTAACATCTCCCTTTGCGTTGATGATGTCTAACACTATTGCCCACCAACACTGCATTGCTGCATCCATGTTGCTATCGATCCCGCATATTGCTACCAATTGCCACCGCACTGCAACTCAGTTGCTTACTACAACTGGAAAACATCCAAAATCTGAACTAAGTGTTCAGTAGGATGCATATCGTACTGAAGATCTGATTGTCGCTCTGAAGCCACTACATTGTTGTTGACTCTGCACTGTGCCTTCCTGCACTGTTGCCAACTCTGCTCTGCACTGCTCACTCCGGCGCTTTCTAGCCACTGCGTTGTCTCATCTGCACTCCTCTACACCAGCTGAAACTTGTCCATCCTACTCCTTTGGACTCCTCAAGGATCCTTCCCAATCCACAGTTCTGTTGAACTACAACTCCAAATCACCCCAATGCTCCCCTAGCGATATCAGGCCAATCATCACGAATTCCTCCTCTATCTTCGCAGCTGCAGCCTACAAATCATGCTTCTCATCTTTGTCCTTTTGCTTCAGAGGAAACTGAGTGGCGTAATGTCCAATCTTGCCAACCGGAAACACATGATTTTGGAAAGGTCCTTCCTCCTGTGCTGCTCTTGTTGTCCCTTTGATGCAAAGGCTGCATTATCCTCCTCCTCCTTGAGCTTCGACCCACTGCTGCTGCTGCCATCAAGTTTGCACTTGAGTAGATCTCTACTCATCTCTTCTTGCTAAAGAGTTGCCTGTGCAAATTCCAAGATCTAACAAGATCTAATGAATCCTACTTCAACAACTGAATGTACTTCTCCTATTAAGTAAATTACATTACATAATTAATTCATATCTGAATTATTGAAGCAACTACTGAAGAAGCCTACACTTAAATTGATTCAGAAACAAGGAAACTAGAGAAGGAAATCATTCACACATATGACACAGTGATTTTTGGATTAATGTCCCCGGAAAAACCCAATGTGGGAAAACTGGTGCAATAGATCTAAGGGTTTTATTATTAAGCAATAGAAATGTCTAAATACATCTTTGAATAACCTCAAGGTTTATTCAGTTACATAGATAAATACTGGCAGGCAAATATGTGAGAAATACCTCACCCAATCAATGAGTCTCCAGCTGATCCAGATGAAAGAAAAACTTCCTTGGACAGGTTGTTTGCAAATCCAGCACTGGAACTTCCAGTCACTTGGTCACCCCCTTCCAAGATCAGCGTTAACCCTCCTCCAAGTCGTTTTGCCTCTGTGGATACTAAGGAACAACCTCCCGGTGCCACTTTCCAGATCCCAGCCTCTGAAACTGATCCACCAGCAAATTTCGAAAACCCTTCCTTCTGCCTCTACGTGAGCTTACGCAGGCCCTGCGTCAGCCCCTTCCTTCTGCACTGTCTAGGCTAGATCACCTCTGCTTCTCTCTGACTGATGTTGCTTCAGACTGAGAAAAATCTCTCTCCGGATGCTATCTCTACCCCTCACTACTATAATATTCCAAATTAGCAGTCAGCTAATTGGAATATTAATTTTGATTAATTTTGGCATTTCCTAATGTTAGGCGGAAATAAAGTGGGGAGGGGACCCACAAATAATAATTAAGCCAAATAAAGTCTTTTCTTAACATCCCTAACGGAAAATTGCGGCTCTAGTGGTGGGGTTGAATTGGCCTTAGGTGGCAGCATAAAAGAGGCACGAAAAGGGACAACGTGGAATTGGCTGGAGGAAGGCAGCACGTGATTGGCACAAGGAGAGGCAGCGCAGGCCAAGGTGGGGCCCAATGAATACGTTGGGCCTCAATGGACAAAAGAAAGAAGGGAAGGCTCATTTGGCATTCATTCATCTTATTTCTCTTTGTCATTTTGACTGAGCACGCTTGAGCTAGAGAGCCAAGTCTGCAACGTTGTTTAGCACACAAGATCTTCAAGCAAAGATCTCAACCTCTACCTCGAGGGACTTCGAGTGCCCGCTCAGGAGAGGAATCTTGTATTTTGGTGAGAAAATTACACAGCAGCAACGATAGGAAGAGCGTAGCCCCTTCAAGATTGCGCAGAGGCAGAGTAGATTGCGCAGTGATTATGCAGTCCAGTTTGGTGTGGGTGTCGAGAGTGTGGAGAGTAGAGGAGTTTCAACAGGAGATTTGGAGGGGAGGCTAGTCGCCTCCTACCAGGGATTTTGGTAGCATTCCAAAGGCATTTCCCAACAGATTCATTCAGAGGTTCGATTTCCCCAGCAGAGCAGCGTGCCAAGCCCAAAAGGACCAATTTCCGATGTTGAGTTTTCAGCAAACCCTTCGCAGGTTTTTGTGGATTTAATGACAGTCTGGTGTTCAATTACCAAAATTTTTTGAACACGGGAGGCAGTCTAAGCAGCAATTCGAAGATAGCCAGCAGTAGCATTTTCGGGGCTAGGCAACACAGTGATTGAGCCACACAGAGCTATTTAAATTTTAAAGGAGCTTTTTCTTGGATTTGAGTTGCCCTTCAGCCTGCCTTGAGTAGGCCCAGGTGCAATCTTTCTAGCACCTCACTTCTACTCTTTTTCAACATATTAATAAAATGGCTCAACACTGATTTTTGGCTCCAAATTCTGTGTTTAATGGTGTATTTCTTTTTTCTGTTGTTTTTAGTCATTTTGCTTTATATTATTGTTAAATCCCAAATTGGGATATTACAGTGGTATCAGAGCTCCTAGACTTGCCTCAGCCTGTGGAGCATGCAATCTATGACACCGGAAGACAGAAAGAACATGACTTACCGGAGGCAGAGATACAGGAGCAGAGAAAGAAGGCTCGAAATCACTCCAAATCACGTTGACAGTGTTACAGAGGTCGAAGAGAGAGAGATAGCACACACAGATGATGGGAGGAATGAGGAGAAGGAGTTTGCTCACCTTCTTCTAAAATCTGTGCAAGACATATCCAAGGGGATTGAGGATATGGGTTAGAAGCTCAACAATAGCAACAAAGGGAAGGGAATTCAAGGAGAATTCCAAATAAGAGAAAAGTCTGGCACTTCGTAGCACCAAGTAAGCCCTCACACTACCTTTCCGACCGTACCCTACACTCCACCATGCTCCACCATTCCCACGTTCCTAGCTTCAGGGACAGGAGGACAACAGGACCTGGAAGAGACTCAGTATGGAGAATTCTTTGTAGAGTACCAGTCCTATGGTCCAAAATTCGGAAGGGCCATCACCTTCAATGAGTTTTTCCAGCTGAAGAACAATAACAAGACAAAGGGCCAGACCAGAGGAGTAGGGTACACGCAGGGGAGTGACCTGCAGCGTACCATGGGTAGGCTTTTCCTTCCGACATTTGATGGGTCTTCAAAGAGCTCAGCTAAAGCGTGGGTGGAGAAGCTGGATATCTACTTCTAGCTTAATCAGAGGACAGAGTTGGTGGCCATCAAAGTGGCCACGCTATACTTGGAGGTAGAAGCCCATGATTGGTGGTTTCATGGGTTGACTACGCTGGGTCACACAGGGGTGATAGCGTATGATGACTTTACCAAGAGAGTACTGGAGAGGTTTGATAGGAAGGATCCTGAAGAGCACTTTGGAGAATTGACCAAACTCAAGCAAACGGGGAACCCTAAAACATATATTTCTAAGTTCTTGAGATTGTTTGTGATGGTTCTGGACCTGTCGAAACCTAGGAGGATTTTCATGTTCATAGATGGGCTGGCAAAGCCATTGTGTGGGCTAGTGATGTCAACTCAACCCACTACGCTCCAAGACGTAGTTGGGGGGACCCGGGATCTTCAGGATGAATTTCCAAGGGCTAGGGTCCCTATGTCCAACAGACCAGCTTTCTAGCAGAGAGGAAGGGATGCAAGAGCTCCACCCCCGAAAGGGAACCAGGGTCGAGGGCCATTAGATGATGAAACCAGGAGAGATCTGAGGAGGAAGAATTTTTTCTTCACATGCCAAGACTCATGGGCACCAGGCCACAGGTGTGCAGTAGGGAAGGCACACTACATCAAGGTCTTCTCAGACAGCGAGGGAGAAGAGGAGACACTCTTTGAGAAGGGAGAAGGGCCTCCACCACCACCCCCACCAGTGGCAGCAGGAGCAACATTTGCACTGATCGGAGGGATCCTTGCATCCTTGCGAGGGATACCCAAATACTTAACGCTGAGGATCAAGGGGACAGTTCAGGGACAGCGTGTCTCAGTGCTTGTGGACAGTGGAGCCACACACAATTTCATAGATGCCCAGATGGTGCAGAGGAGGGGCATCCAGACAGAGGGGTTTGATGGATTCTATGTGCTAGTTCCGGGAGCTAGAACCATGCAATGCATGCGATATGTTCCAGCCTTGACAACGACCATGGGGACTTACTCAATGACAGACCATTTCTTTGTGGTCAACATTCCGAACACCAACATAGTGTTGGGAGTCCAATGGCTCATCACCCTTGGTAGAGTCACTACAGATTGGCAGAAGCTGCAGATGGAGTTCTTGGACAAGAGCAGGAAACCGGTGATGCTATAGGGGTAAGCATACACACCCACCTCAGACAGTTTCTGCGCATAGGATGGAGGCAGACTTCAGATGGGGAGACATAGAGTGGGCAGTTCAGCTGAGGATTTCAGAGGCAGATGGTACAGCTCGACCCACACATCTAGATGTACAGGCAACGTTGCACGAAGCGGGGACGTTTTTTGGAAGCAGGAACACGGAAGCGTCATTTTCCAAAAATTTTGGAAGCTAAGCGTTTCGGAAGCGTCTAGTATATATATATATATATATATCAAAGTAACAAAAATCGCGATGTTATCGCGATTTTTTGAAAAAATCGCGAGTTTTTCAAGCGGCCGATTTAATCGGCGATTTTTTGAACGATTTTTTGAAAAAATCGTCATCGCGATAAAATCGCGATTTTTACGAAAAAATCGCGATTATTTTGGTAAAAATCGTGGGCCCATCAAACAGAAACCCTATAAGTTCAAAAATCGATTTTTTTTTGTCATTTTTGCAGCCCTCTCATTTTCCTGACACACCCTGTTGGCAGTTCATGGTAATGTTAAATTCTTAAAGTAAAAGTGATATTTCCTTTATTTTTCATTTTCATCCTTTTACTTAAATTTTTAACATTACCATGAAATGACTCGGGATGTTTAAGAGTGGTTTCGACCTCATTGGATTTCATATGGAGAAACTAGAATTTTAGATTTCACTCAAAATTCAACAGACTTAATGGTTTTCAGGGTTTCATGGTTTGGGAATTTGCATTGTTTCCATTTGATTATATTATGTGTAAGGGTATGAGATTGGCATTTGATCAAGAGTATGAAGTCCTTTAAGAACCTTGATGTTGGTGGCATTGATTGTTGAACTTTGTTGATGTTGGTGGTATTGATTGTTGAACTCCCCTACTGTGGCCTTAACAAGAATGTACCCTTCACTCAAAGGAAAACAACTGGTTAAGCATGTTAATCTTTTTCTACCGCATTTTAAGGTTGAGCAATCCAAGTATGAAGACTTTGAGCTAGATGATGTTTATGTATCTCTTGTTGATGATCCCATTTCTAGTAGCGATGAATCAATGATGAGTTTCATGAGGAGGAGGAGGAGGAGGAGGTGACACCACCTACCCCTGCTACTGGTAGAGGACATGGTCTACCTCCTTTAACTCCTAGTGCTTCAGGATCTGGAGCACAACAGAGTCCATTGCCAGCCCCGCCAACTTCTTCGTCTAGAGGGAAAGCTGTTACATTTTCTCGCAAGAGGGGCAGAGGAAATCGGTAGTATAGGTTATTTGGTGCATTCCTTTGTATATAACATTATGACTCATGATATGAGATACATTATTATATTTTTTGTTGATATTTTGAGGTTGAGTTGAGACTTAGGACTTAGTATTCAGGACAGGATTCAGTTTTATGTGTGATGTAGCACTAGACATGAATTACACATCTTATATATTAGTTTTTTTTTCATATTTATGTGTCAATGCATTTATTTTATGCTGTAGATGCTTTAGATATTAAAAAAATTGAAAAAAAAAGAATATTTTTGTATGTGCCGATTTTTTCCCGATTTTTACGATTTTTTCCGATTTTTTCCCCTCGGCGATTTTATCCCGATCGCGATTTTTGTTACTTTGATATATATATATAGATTATATATTTTTTTTGCATTTATATTCAAAACAAACCTCCCACATACCATATTAGTTGTAGAAGACATGAAAACATGCGTATTTTTACATAAATCAAGATAGATATGACATCCATGATTCCATTGTACATCAATAATTAATTATTCGAGCATCCACCATCTAGATTCTAGATCCTAGCAATTACAAACATACATCCAATTTTTAAGCATGATAAAACATTTAAAACATTTAAGCATATTATAAAACATAAATGATAAAACATTTAAGCATGCCGCATATTGCAAAACATAAAACATTTAACCATATTATAAAACATAAAGCATATTATCTATCAAGTGAGCAACTATCAACATTAGTCATGTCCAAAATTCAAATAATAATGTTTACAAAATAGGCCACTTGGCCACCACCAAGACAAAAAAGTTCAAATTCACAACAAGCCTACAAGTCTAATCTATGACAAAAGTAGTAAATTGTGAAAATATCTACTAATCTCTCCTCCTTCCACCACAAAGAGTATGTGGTGGTGGGCCTCCACGTGGTGGCAATGAAGAAGATGGTGGTTGTGGAAGTTGTGGCACTGACACTACAACTGATGAAGACGAAGCCCTTGCTGTTGGTGTTGAACCATGGAACCTACGAAGCAAGGGACCAGTTGGGGGTGGCATCTCAACTCGATCATCACCATCATGTATACGAGCATCCTCTAAATGCTCTAATTGCGACACTCCATCCTCCAAATTGGCCTCCTCTGATTACCTGTCCCAAACCTTAAGGTCTTTATTATTCTTTGCATCATCACAGTAATGGGACAACAATTGCAAGTTGTAATGAACATAAACCAAGCTCTCTGTCTGGTCTAAACTCAACCTGTTCCTTTTAACACTGTGGATGAAAGAATAAAAGCTCCAACACCTCTCTGCAGAAGAAGTGTTTACCACCTGTGATAGCACCCACAATGCCAAAGTCTGTAGAATTGGAATAGCACCTCCATGCATGTTCCACCACTCAATACAAGAAAAACTCTCTCGATCTCTAATAGCATGCATGCTCCCAAATGGACCAGTGGAAAGCGTATAGTTTCTCAATTGTTTCTGTACCAAGGCAGCCTCCTCCTCGTCAGGGACTAATCTAGTCAATGCAATCATATATTTTTCTAGGATCTCTGGATCAAGGTGTGGTTTTCTCCTGCTCCCCCCCCCCCCAGGTGTTGGTGTTGAAAGCCATGATGGATGATAGTGTCAAAACATATGCTAATGCATGCAATGGAACATTTAGCATATCCCATCGTCTTTCCACCTCTGCACGAATATAACTGTACAAGGTGATATCTCTAGGCTCAACAATGTCTTTAATCTGCCCCAAGATGTTATCGATTTGCTCATACACCTCCCCAATTATTGGTTGATCTAAATTTGCAAACTTGATAATGTAATAAATTGGTTTGGTGAATTGCAAAACATATTTAACCTATGACCAAAAGTACATGTCAAGAATAGTGTCCTTGGCTACATTAGCACCATCTCTATCAGTGTTAATTTCCTCCCATGATTCAGCGGTGACCATATTAGTTAAAGCTTGTCTCACCTTCACTAGCCGCCTAATGGTCAAGTAATAACTTGCAAATCTTGTTTTTGCAAGTTTAAGCAACTGCAACTTGGAGTAAGTGCCATAGAAGTAGTTTACCCTTGTATACCCTATGATAAATTTAATGAGTTGCTTCCCTCTCTTGTAAAGCTCATTAATCCACCCACATTCTTTATGCTTCACAATATCATGCATCAAAAGGTCCAATGTGTGCACCAAGCACCCAGACCAAAATATGTGTGAATAAGTACACTCAATAATTATTCCTGCTCCCTTACAATTTGTTGCATTATCTGTGATCACTTGAACCACTTTAGTAGGACCAACATCTTTGACTGATTGCAATAGGAGATCTGCAATGTTTTGGGAAGTTGTGACAGAGGAGGAATCATGACATGTAATAAACACTGCACCACTAGCAGAAACACCAAGAACATTTATCAAATGTTGGTTTCTGATATTTGTCCATCCATCTGATACAATGGATACCCCACTATCCACCCACCCATTTGTAAAACATGTCAAAACTACTTGAACCTTTCCTTTTTCTCTTTCTAATAACATTGTTCTAGCTTTCTCGTAGTTGGGGGACTTGTATCCTTTTGGGGCTTCATTGATGGCCTTTACCATTTCATGCCAATAGGGAGAGCGAAGCACATTGAATGGTACACCGCAAGCACAAAGAAATCGGACTATCTTTCCTTCCACATCATCCCTCTTAACAACATTAAGGAAATCCCCTATTGTTTTTTACCTCCAGAGCTTGCAGAAGTACCATGAGGAGATGAGCTACCAAATCTAGAGGTTGCACTTGATTCAGATTGAGCTTTTTGTTTCTTGTTTTTTTGTTGTGCAGCCTCCTCTAGTTGGATGTATTTTCTTCTTTGTTCAGCAGGAACCTTTGGGCAAATTGCTATCCCCACTACACCCTTTTTTTCATCATTGTCCATCACCCCACAAAGATGCCTCCTCACACGGGTATATGAACCAATATATGGTTTTCCTCCATGACAACCATGAGGGCACAAAAACTTGTAGCTTCCACCACCTTTTCCCCCTTCAAGTTTCGTCACATAGTTCCACAAGGGTGTCAATGCAGCTTTCCCCTCTGGTGTTTCATTGCTTTCATCAAAATCATCCCCTTCCTCTTCAAACCCTTCCTCCTCATCATACATTGGGTCACTCATATGGGGACCACTATGTTGTTCTTCTTCATCTTCTTCTCTTCTATTTTTACTCCCCCTTACCATCATCAAAACTAAGAGTGGAATGATACATAGAAGCCAAAACAACATCATCTTTGAATATGAATATAGATGGTGGACAACCTACAAATAAATGAACAAGAAGAAAGAATGGGAAAGTGTAGGAGAGGGTGGAGAGAAAATACAAAAAACAATGACAAAAAAATGAGAAAGTTTGGGGTTTGCACTTACCTCTTTAGCTCTTGTAGGTGGAAGCCCTTCTTTACTCCTCCAAGCTCCTCCAAGCTCTCCTCAACTCTCTCTTCTCCAAGCTCTCTTCTCCTCTCTTTCTCTTCTCTTCTCCAAGCTCTCTTCTCCAAGCTCTCCAAAAACACAAGTGAGAAAATGAGAGGTGAAAGAGAGCTTATATCTTTTCATCCTATCCCTAACTCAACACTAACCCACCCTCTAACCCAACTAAAGTTAAAAAATAAAAATAAAAATAAAAACAAAAAAATGTCGCTTCTTTTGCTACACTAGTCGAATCCATACGTCGTTGTACGAAAGCGGTCGCGATCCGTACGGATCCACCTCCAAAGTGCGGCGCTTCCGTATGCCGATCCGGGGGGGGACATTTTCCTGCAACACTGTGTACAGGTCATCCTCGACCGTTACTCCACAGTTTTCGGGGACATTCTGCTAAGGCGACCACCTCACCGAGGATTTGAGCACACCATTGAGTTGAAGCCCGACATTCATTTTGTGACCTCCATTCCATTTAGGCACCGCAAGGCCTATCGAGATGAGATCGAGAGGGCCATACATGAGCTTTTGGCACTGGGGCACATTTGACCAAGTTCGAGCCCCTTTGCTTCATCAGTTGTCTTAGTGAAGAAGAAGGACTGTACATTGAGAATGTGTATTGATTACAGGGCCCTGAACAAAAAGACAATGAAGAACCGCTACCCCATCTCGTAGATAGATGAGCTAATGGATGAGTTGAGGGGGGCTAAGTTCTTCTCTAAAATAGATATGTGATCAAAGTACCATTAGATTCGAGTAAGGAACAAGGATGTCCCCAAGACAGCATTCGGGTCTCATTATGGGCACTTTGAGTTCTTGGTGATTCCCTTGGGCATAACAAACGCCCTAGCCACCTTCCAATCCTACATGAACCACGTCTTTCGTGGCCAACTACGAAAGTTCATGCTAGTTTTTTTAATGAAATTCTGATATATAGCCGGACATGGGAGGAACATTTGCAGCATGTGGAGGCAGTGTTGCGTATTCTAGAGGAGCAGAAGTTTTACGCCAAGCTATCCAAGTGTGAGTTCGGGCTGTCCGAGATGTTCTACTTGGGCCAGATCATAGGTGAGGATTGTGGAAAATCCTAAATCTAGATTCCTACTGCAACAAATCTGAATTACTTCTCCTACTATTTTTCATAATTATTTCATTACATTCAAATACCGAAATAATTACGGAAGCAGTCTACAGAAATAATGCTGCGGAATAAATCTAAGTGTTGAAACAAACTGAACAAAATACAATGAAAAACATCCACATTTGACAGAGTTATTTTTGGACTAAGTCCCCGGAAAAACCCAACTCGGGAAAACCGATGTAACAAATCTGAGGGTTTTATATTCTTAAGCAACAGAATCTTGAGTACAACTAGGGTGCCAATATCCGGCTCACCCTTCAGAGAAATCTAGACAACAAATGAAAATGTGAGGTATACCTCACTCTGTAAATCCCCAGCTGATCTAAATAGCACTGGTGAAGCCCCTCCTTGAATCTGCGTTATGCCTACGCTGCAACTACGTAAGCATACGTGGGCAAGCTCTGGAACTGCGTCACCTCTCCTCTACAACTGATCAAGGCTGATCTGCAACTGAGTTTTGGCCCTCCTGGCTCAGAAACCCCAGCTTCCAGCTATCTCCGGACTCATCACAAAAGGCACCACGTCACTTTTGCGTGATTCCCTTCAGGAACTGCATCACCCCTCCAGGTGACTGCGCTACCTCTCTCTGCGTCACTACTGCCTCTCTCTAAAATGTACTCTTGGTCCTCTTGACCACTTACTGCACCTTCCCCTCTCTGGAGCTAATCACTGAATCAAAATCACTTAGCAAACCCTACCCTAGTGATTCGATCTTTATCAAAAACCTGAGTCTCTCTCTCAAGCTCGAAAATGCCAAATGCTCAATGTGCTCAATGTGTTTTCGATAGGCCCCTCACCCTCCTTCTTATATTCTTCCGTTGACCCTTCAACAACCAAGATTAAAACATAATCAAGGGCTAATATTAACTTAGAGGTGATCCATTACTTTATCTAGAAGATTCACACTTAGTTTAATTAATACCCTTTAATTAATCAATTTCCCTAAGTTTAGACTTAGGAAAACATTAAAAAACGATTAATTAATTTAATTAAACTATCTCTAAGTGGAATTTTTCAAAACCATTTCTGGGTATTATGGAATATATGTGTCCTAGCCTATATACAAAGTTACAAGGCTAGAGCACATCCGATGCTACCATAAATCAACACTCCCTCTTACCGAGGAAAGTGCTCTAGCAAGACAACTCAATGTGCTGCTCTGACTTCTGGAACATCTGTTGTTGTGTTGTTGATGCTGCTCACCAACACTGCACAAAAATGTTGCATCTGTTGCCAACTGCTACTGTACTGCAACTCCCTCTGAATTCTGCAACTATGCTGCTGCACTGCGTGTGCATTGCTCTACACTGCACTACTAATGCTCATTTGCTGATGCTACTGCTCAAAAACTGTTGCTACTGCACAGTTTCTAATTGCAACAGAAAAACACCTGAAATTGGACAAGTAAATCTGCATCTGAAAAATAAGACTAACTGCTGCTAACTTCTGCACTAGATCTCTGAAAATACTGTGATGTTGCTGCTTTGCACTGCATGAGCACTGCAATGCACTACGTTGCACCAGTGTGCAGTACGCTCTTGCTACTCCGTTGTTGATGTTGTTGCTCCCTCTCTGCGCTGATCAGGGCTCTAGTACTGTTAGCCACTGCATTGTTTTCTCATCTTCCGCTGCAACTGTCCATCCTGCTACTGTCTTAAGTCTGTCGTAGCTCACATGTGATCCAAGAGTTCAGAAATACTCAAGGATCCTACCAACTGTAGATTCTGGATCTACAACTCCAAGTCATCCCACTTCTCTCCTTTCGGAATATGAGCTAACATAGCACAATCTTCTTTTGCCTCAATCTTGGCAGCTCCGGCTCGAGGATCTTGCTTCTCCTCCTTGTCCTTTTTCTTAGGAGGACATTCTGTGGCATAATGTCCCATTTCCCCACAACTGAAGCACTTGATCTTGGACAAATCTTTCTTCTTCTACCGTTGTTGCCCCTTTGATGCAAGGGTTGTGTTTTCTTCCTCCTCCTTGACTTTCGAACCACTGCTGCCATCCTCAATATGGATTTCGAGGAGATCTCTCCTCAGCTCTTCTTGCTGCAAGGTTGCCCACATCGCTTCCCATTCGGGAAGTTTTTCTCTGCCCAAAATGCTTTGGACAAAGACTTGATAATCTTCTAAAACAAAATTCAGAGTGAGTCTTACTAGCTCTGAGTCTTTGGGTGTTGATCCCACTGTTGACAGCTGGTCTCGGTTCCCCTGAATTCTAGACAGGAAGGAGTCAAAACGCTCTCAATTCTTTATCTTGGTATTACGCATCTTCTCCTCCAAATACATCTTCCGCTCCTCGGAAGATCCTTGATATAGATTTTCCAGCCCTATCCACATTTCTCTAGCAGTGTTCATTGTTGCTATGTGAGGTAAGATGTGATCCTTTACACCATCTAGGATCAATCGTTTGGCCCTAGCCATGTTCTTCTTGAAGGCTCTCAGATGCGCTGCATCCAGTGGTTCTGCAACTGTGCTATCTATGAGGGCCTTTAGATCATGCTCATCAAGGATAAACTGAATCCTTGATTTCCAAATAACATAGTTGGAGGCACCCTCCAATCTATCTTGGTCACGCAATTCGTTGTTGGCCATCTCCTCAACTGTCGATATCTTCCTCTAACCCTCTACTCAGCTAGACTTACGCACTCCTTGAGGAGTAAGTCAATGCTTCTGCTATTGCACGGCAAAAACTGAGTTTCTTTGAGGACCAAAACTCTCTGAGGTCAAGAAATCCTGAATCCATGTTTTTCATAAATTTTCTGATGCTTATGCACCAGCACTCACTGTTGTGCAGCAACTGCGTCCTTCAACTACACTGGTCTGCTACGCTGCCCCTTCTGCAACAAAAAAAGCTTACCCCTCTATCAACTCTCTCAGAGGGAGCCTTTTCTGCGCTGGATTGCCCTCCTGGCCTGGACTGCATAATTTCTGGGGAGGTTTGCTGCTGCTTACGCAGATCCCAATCTCTTCAGCGCAGATCTGTTGGTTCACTCTTGTTTCTCCTGCACTTCAGCTTGAATAAGCTCTAATACCATGTGGAAAATCCTAAATCTGGATTCGTACTGCAACAAATCTGAATTACTTCTCCAATTATTTTTCATAATTATTTCATTATAAGGAAATACCGAAGTAATTACTGAAGCAGTCTACACAAATAATGTTGCGGAATAAATCCAAGTGTTGAAACAAACTGAACAAAATACAATGAAAAACATCCACATTTGTCACAGTTATTTTTGCACTAAGTCCCCGGAAAAACCCAACTCAAGAAAACCGGTGCAGCAGATCTGAGGGTTTTATATTATTAAACAACAGAATCTTGAGTACAACTAGGGTGCCAATATCTGGCTCACCCTTCAGAGAAATCTAGACAACAAATGAAAATGTGAGGTATACCTCACTCTACAAATCCCCAGTTGATCTAAACACAACTGGTGAAGCCTTTTGTGCCTCTGCATGATGCCTACGCTGCAACTACGTAAGCCTGCGTGGGCAGGCTCTGGAACTGCGTCACCTCTCCTCTGCAATTGATCAAGGCTGATTTGAAACTGAGTTTTGGCCCTCCTGGCTTAGAAACCCCAGCTTCCAGCTTCTCTGGACTCATCACAAAAGGCACTACATCACTTTTGCATGATTCCCTTCAGGAACTGCGTCACCCCTCCAAGTGACTGCGCCGCTTCTCTTTGCGTCACTGCTGCCTCTCTCTAAAATGTACTCCTGGTCCTCCTGACCAGTTACTACATCTGCCCCTCTCTAGAACTGAACACTGAATCAAAATCACTTAGCAAACCCTGCCCTAGTGATTCAATCTTGATCAAAAAGCCGAGTCTCTCTCTCAAGCTCGAAAATGCCAAATGTTCAATGTGCTCAATGTGTTTTCCATAGGCCCCTCATCCTCCTTCTTATATTCTTCCGTTGACCCTTCAACGACCAAGATTAAAAGATAATCAAGGGCTAAGATTAACTTGGAGGTGATCCATGACTTTATCTAGAAGATTCACACTTAGTTTAATTAATACCCTTTAATTAATCAGTTTCCCTAAGTTTAGACTTAGGAAAACATTAAAAAACGATTAATTAATTTAATCAAACCATCTCTAAGTGGAATTTTCCAAATCCATTTCTGGGTTTTATGGAATACATGTGTCCTAGCCTATATACAAAGTTACAAGGTTAGAGCACATCCAGTGATACCATAAATCAACGAGGATGGTGTGGGTTGGTGCATGAGGAGAAGATCAGGGCCATTAGAGATTGGCCAGAGCCCAAGAATGTCACCAAGCTGAGGGGATTTGTGGGCATTTTCACTTGTTATAGGAAGTTCGTGAAGGGCTTCTCTCAGTTAGCTGTGCCCCTCATAGATTTGACCAAGAAGGGAGCATTCACTTGGATCTCCACAGCGTAGGAGGCTTTTGACTGCCTCAAGCAAGTGATGAGTAGCTGTCCAGTACTTGTACTCCCTGATTTTACCAAGCCATTTGTCTTGGAGTGTGATGCATCTAGAGTAGTAGTTGGGGCAGTACTGATGTAGGATGGTCACCCCATTGCTTTCGAGAGCTGGAAGCTCTTGCCTCATGAGAGGCATTACCCCATATATGACAAAGAGATGCTGGCCATCATGCATGCATTGGCCAAGTTCAGACAGTATTTGGTGGGGAACCGATTCAAAGTTAGGACTGATCATAACAGCCTGCGGTATTTTCTAGAGCAGAAGCAGTTGCAGGAGAGACAACAAAATTGGGTTAGTAAGATCCAAGCTTACGACTTTGACATTGAGTATGTCAAAGGGAAGAACAATGTGGTGGTCGATGCTTTGTCTCGGAGGCTAGCGTCCCTCTCCCTAACGAGCATAGACGCAGATTGGAAGGCGCAGCTATTGGTGGAGTGTTCGAAGGACCAGTTTGCATGCGAGGTGTTGGATGGGCAGGTGATAGATGACTAGTACCAGGTGATGGATGAGGTCATTTATTATTGAGACCGAATCTTTTTGACAGCCAACTCTCGGTTGCGGGAGAAGATCTTGCATGCAACACATGATTCACCGCTATCGGGACACCAGGGGTTTACCAAGACCTACAAACCATCAGAGAGAGGTTCAAGTGCCTTAAGGAGGATGTTCTCCGACATGTCCAGGAGTGCATATTCTGCAAGAGGAACACGAGGGGGTTGACCCATCCAGCTAGGCTATTGCAGCCTTTTCCCATCCTAGAGGGGAAATGGGAGAGCATATCGATGGATTTCATCACAGGGTTGCCCATGGTGCAGGGCAAAGACTGCATCTTTGTCGTAGTGGATAGGCTGACGAAGTATGCACATTTCTTTGCTATTTCATCTTGGTACACAGCCTCATAGGTGGCTGAGTTGTTTTTCCAAGACATTTTCTGGCTACATGGTCTTCCAAAGACCATAGTTAGTGACTGGGACAACAGTTTTATGGGAAGATTTTGGCAAGAGTTGTTCTGACTAGTGGGCATAGAGCTCACACCGAGCATGAACTACCATCTGCAGACTGATGGGCAGACGGAGATAGTGAACAAGTCGCTGGAAGGCGACTTGCGAAACTACGTCACAGGGCAGCAGAAGGCCTTGCTGCATTGGCTGCACTTAGGGGAGTACTGATACAACACCACTTTCCATATGTCTATTGGTATGTCTTCCTCTTTTCGTGTTTTGTATGGTTATGATGCATTAACATTTGCTGATGTTATGTTTGGGGCAAGCCCCCCAGGGCCACAGATTAAATCCAAGAGAGTCAAGATATCCTCAGGGCTCTCAGGGTCAACTTGAGGACAATGCAGAACCAACAGAAAATGTATGCAGATCGTGGTCGCGTAGAGAGGAAGTTTGAGGTGGGGGACTTGGTGTACCTCCGACTTCAGCCATACAGGCAGTCTACGTTGAAGCAGAAGGGAGATGACACATCTGTGAGTGCGTAGTCTACCAGAGGAACAAGGGAGAGTTGACCCATCCAGCCGGGTTGTTGCAGCCACTTCCCATTTTGGAGGGGAAGTGGGAGAGTATATCAATGGACTTTATCATGGGGTTGCCCATGGCACAGGGCAAGGACTGCATCTTCGTTGTAGTTGACCGGTTGACGAAGTATGCACATATCTTTGCTATTTCAACCCATTACACAGCCTCACAGGGGGCAGAGTTGTTTTTCAGAGATATTTTCCGGCTACACGGTCTTCCAAAGACCATAGTCAATGACCGAGACAGGAGATTTATGGGAGATTTTGGCAGGAGTTGTTTCAATTGGTAAGCATAGAGCTCACACCGAGTAAGAGCTACCATCCGCAGACCGACGGGCAGACGATGATAGTAAACAAGTGCTTGGAGGGCTACTTGCAGAACTATGTTACAGGGCAGCAGAAGGCTTGGCTACATTGGCTACACTTGGGGGAGAACTGCTACAACACCACTTTCCATATGTCTATTGGTATCTCTCCTTTTCATGCTTTGTATGGTTATGATGCATTAACATTTTTTGACACTATGCTCGGGGCAAGTAAGGCCCTTAAGGCTAAAGATTGGATCCAAGAGAGTCAGAACATCCTCAGGGTTCTCAAGGATAACTTGAGGACATTGCAAAATCAGCAAAAGATGTATGCAGATCGTGGTCGCGTAGAGGCAGTTTGAGGTGGGGGACTTGGTGTACCTCCGACTTCAGCCATACAAGCAATCTACGCTGAAGTAGAAGGGAGTTGAAAAGCTCAAACCTCGCTTCTATGAGTTGCAATGAGTTTCCTGGCGGGTTGGAGAGGCGGCATATGAGCTGGAGTTTCCACATGGGAGCCGGATCCACAACATTTTCCATGTGTCATGTTTGAAGAAGGCTTTGCGTCAGCAGGTGACCGCAGCTACTAAGCTCCCTCCTACAGATGATGAGGGGCATTTGGTGCTACCGCCCGAGGCCATCTTGGATACCAGATGTAGAAATTTATGAATCTTAATTTTTATGCAGAAATTATTTCTGTTAATCCAGTTAAGCTTCTCCTACTTGTACAAGTTATCAACTGAATAAATTCAAGTTAACATCAAAGCAAAACACATAACAGATCTCTACCAATTCAAATCTAAAATAAGCACATGCACACATAGACAAAGTGACATAGTTATTTCTGGACAAACTATCCCCGGAAAAAAACCCAATGTGGGAAAACCGGTCTCTGGCTGCTGGAGGGCTCTATTATTCAGAATATTTCTGAATACACAACTCTGGGTTCCAGATCTGGAAAACCCTACAGAGAAAAATCTAGATCTGCAGCACCTAGTTGATCTAAGACCAAAAATACTGACTGATCCACACCCTCAAACGGGATTTACAGAACTCAGCCAGATCTAGGCCTAGAAACCCCAGATTTTCCCCTGAAAGACACTGCGTCAGCCTTTGAAGCCCCTGTTGGGCTCTGCGTTAGCCTTAGCTAGCCTCCAAATTTTCAGCGTTGTCACTGGAAGGGACTGTGTTACCCTAGACTGGGTGACGCAGTCACTACACTGCCCCTAAGGGTCTCTGCGTAACCCCTGAAGGGCTTCCTGAAAATCACGTTGTCCTTGCTGCTGCTGCTGCTATTGCCGTCTGTTGCTAATGCTGCTGCTGCTGCTACTGTTGCCTTCCCCTGCGTTGTCTTTCCTAATCTCTTCTTTGCTTCTTGTATATTCTAGACCCCAGGATCAGATCATCCCCTTGGTCTAAATTCCCCTCTCTGCAACTAAAACATTTGAGAATTCTTAGCAACCCCGCCCTAGAATCTCAGCTTAGCTTCAGTGCTCTACCTTTATGTGTGTTACAAATGACCCCAAGCCTTTCCTTTATACTTTTCTCATTGACAAGTCAACAGCCAAGATTAAATCTTTAATCAAAGGCTAAGACTAAAAGAAAGCTTAATCCGTGTGACTTAAGACAATTTCATCACATGTTTAATTAAATTCACTTTAATTATTTTATTTTCCTAAGTTTTAACTTAGGAAATACATTAAAATAATTAATTAATTTAATATCTCCTAAACCAAATCAAATTTCCCAAATCCATTTCTGGGTCTTGTAGATCAAGTGACCTCTAGTCCTTCCTCAAAATTTGGGACCTAGAGCACAACTGATGCTACCCCAAATACACAAAATCTCAACACTCCCTCTTAGCATCAAAGGTGTGCTCTAGCAATACATCACACTTATAAATTACAAGATTTTGGGCACTACTTCTGTGCTGCTGAAGCTTGGCCTCCTGCCACTCAACTCTGCACTGCTGCTGCCATTCTGTACTGCTGCCCATGATTCTGCCACTGCCACTGCAACCACTGTACTGCAGCTCCCTCTCAATATGTTGCATCTGTGCTGCTCATAGCACTGCCACTGCTGATCTGTTGCACTGCAACTTCAGTTGTTGAGAGAAACAACTGAATCTCCAACCCAATCTTTGACAGACAAGTCAGATGGGCTGCATCCTTATCACTAAAGCTCCATAGGCTACAGATCTATATTGGCATCTAAAGAACGATGCACAGCTACAGCTCTGCCTGCGTAATCAGACTCCCTCTGCACTACTGAAGTCACATCAGCTCCTTGTGCTGAAATCTATCACGTTGCTGCTACACTGCGCTGTCCCTCTGAAGCTCTTTGCGCTGCTACAGCTCTGCACTGCGCTGCTGAAGTCACATCAGCCTCTGCGCTACTACTGCTTCTACGCTGTTGCTACTATGCTCTGCGCTACTTCTCCCAGCCTCCAGATCTGCCTCTGCCTCTGCTTCATCTGTGATCTATGCACCCAATGCTCCACTTGATTTTCTATTGTCTTAAGGATGTCGTAGCTCGCTTGTTGATCCAAGAGATGAGTTGCTCAATGATCCCGCCTTACATTCTGTAGATCCTCTACAGATCCATGTCACCCCACTTTCGTGGTTCATGAGCACTCATAGCTACATCATCTTCGGACCCATCATCTGCCACAACTACTTTCGAAGAAGATGCTTCCTTGTCCTTCTTCTTTTCTGGACAATAGCTGGAAAAATGTCCCATTTCGCCACACTGGAAGCACTTAATCTTTAGAAACATCCTTCTTCTTCTTCGGCTGCTTCTTTGATGCCAAGGCTGCATCTTCCTCCTCTTGCTTCTTTACTTTGCTCATCCCACGGTTGTGCTGCTTCTTGGTGAATCTGCGTAGTTCTTCTTGCCGTAGGACTAACCACAAGCTGTCCCAATCTGGCAGGTCCGCTCTACCCAAGATACTTTGGACAAAGGTTCCCCACTCATCCATGACTGCATTGAGGGCAGTCCTGACTATCACCGCATCATCTACAGTTGCACCTATTGTAGTCAGCTGATCCCTGATTGACTGCAATTTGAAGAGGAAATGCTCGATGTCTTCTCCCTTGGTCATCATGAATGACCTCATTTCGGCCTCCAACAACATCTCTCTTTGGACTGATTTTCCCTCATATAGGGAAGTCAAGGCCTTCCACATCTCATTATTTGTCCTCTTCTCAGCTATGTGGGGCACAATATGATCCTTGATACTGTCCATTATCGACCGCTTGGCATGCCCAGCAGCTTCTCTATGCTTTTGTAGGAGATCCGCATCTGTCGGCGTGGCCAGGGTCTGCTCTGCATGATCTCCTAGACCATATGCCTCTAGGGCAATCGAGATCCTAGGTTTCCATACCGAAAAGTTTGAGAGGCCCTCTAGCCTATCCTAATCACGCAGTCCATGAGGAGCCATCTACTCAGAATGTGTCAGAGCTCCTCTTCTCTATACTAGAGATCTTCGATCTAGGGTCCTTTACGAACTAGGCACCCTCTGCTCCCTCTGACACTTGATTTCCCTCTTTGGAAATCTACCAAATCAACTATGATTCAGCTTCTTCTTTGATCCTCTGACCAAACTGCAAGTTTCCTTTGGCAAGAAACTCCCTGAGAAGTTGATCCCTTCCCAAACTTTGTCACTTGTGCTAAGGTTAAAAATCTGAAAGCTTCAGAAGTTTAACCCCACCAACTCTTTTGAATTTCTGCAACTTTTCTGCAGACTTTTTCTGGATCTGACAGATTTAGATCTGAATCACACTAGCTGGCTTCAAACCTAACCAGAGTTGTTTCTGAGCTGCCTCTACCCAGTAATTGCGTGGGCTTGCTAAGATACAGCGCTAGACAGGGTCACCCTTCCCTCAGCGTGAATCTCCTCATGAAAACTGCGTTGTCCCTTCAGATCTGCTTTTCTGCTGCCTTTCCAGCTGCTTTTTGCAGCTAGATCCTTCAGATGCTTCAGCTGGTGACCCTTCTAGATCTACAATTGCTCTGATAACATGTAGAAATTTCTGAATCTTAATTTTTATGCAGAAATAATTTCTATTAATCTGATTAAGCTTCTCCTACTTATACAAGTTATCAACTAAATAAATTCAAGTTAATATCAAAGCAAAACACACAACAGATCTCTACCAATTCAAATCTAGAATAAGCACATGCAGACATAGACAAAGTGACATAGTTATTTCTGGACAAACTGTCCCCAGAAAAAAACCCAATGTGGGAAAACCGGTCTATGGCTGCTGGAGGGCTCTATTATTAAGAATATTTCTGAATACACAACTCTGGGTTCCAGATCTAGAAAACCCTACAGAGAAAACTCTAGATCTGCAGCACCTGGCTGATCTAAGACCAAAAACACTGACTGATCCACACCCTCAAATGGGATTTACAGAACTCAGCCAGATCTAGGCCTAGAAACCCCAGATCTGCCCCTGAAAGACATTGGATCATCCTCTGAAGCCCCTGTTGGGCTCTGTGTCAGCCTTGGCTAGCCTCCAAATGCTCAGCGCTATCACTGGAAGGGACTGCGTTAACCCAAACTGGGTGACGCAGTCACTACACTGCCCCTAAGGGTCTCTGCATAACCCCTAAAGGGCTTCCTGAAAAATCACGCTGTCTTTGCTGCTGCTGCTGTCGTTTGTTGCTGCTGTTGCTGCTGCTACTGTCGTCTGTTGTTGTTGTTGTTGTCGCCTGTTGCTGCTGCTGCCTTCCTCTGTGCTATCTTTCCTAATCTCTTCTCTGCTTCTTGTGTATTCTAGACCCCGGGATCAGATCATCCCCTTGGTCTAAATTCCCCTCTCTGCAACTGAAACACTTGAGAATTCTTAGCAACCCCACCCTAGAATCTCAAATAGCTTCAAGGTTTCAACAATTTCGCTCTATGTGTTAAATTTTCCTGTAAGCCTTTCCTTTATACTTTTCTAGTTGACAAATCAACGGCCAAGATTAAATCTTTAATCAATGGCTAAGATTAAAAGAAAGCTTGATCTGTGTGACTTAAGACAATTTCATCACACGTTTAATTAAATTCACTTTAATTATTTTATTTTCCTAAGCTTTAACTTAGGAAATACATTAAAATAATTAATTAATTTAATATCTCCTCAACCAGATGAAATTTCCCAAATACATTTATGGGTCTTGTAAATCAAGTGAACTCTAGTCCTTCCTCAAAATTTGGGACCTAGAGCACAATTGATGCTACCCCAAATACGCAAAATCTCAACACCAGAGAGAGACATTGGAGGAGCAAGGTAGTGAAGGAGTACTTGATCAGATGGAGGAACCTCCCGGATGAAGATGCCACTTGGGAGGGGGAACAGATTCTTCAGCACCCATCTTTGCAGTTGCTTGAGGACAAGCAACATTTTGGTGGGGAGGACTGTAATATTCCAAATTAGCAGTCAGCTAACTGGAATATTAATTTTGATTAATTTTTGCATTTTCTAATGTTGGGCAGAAATAAAGTGGGGAGGGCACCCACAAATAATAATTAAGCCAAATAAAGTCTTTTCCTAAAGTCCCTAAGGGAAAATTGCCGCTTTAGTGGTGGGGTTGAATTGTCCTTAGGCAACAGTGTATAAGAGGAACGAAAAAGACAGCATGGGATTGGTTAGAGGAAGGCAACATGTGATTGGCCCATGGAGAGGCAGCGCAAGCCAAGGTGGGGCCGAAGGAATACGTTGGGCCTCAATGGACAAAAGGAAGAAGGGAAGGCTCATTTGGAATTCATTCATCTTATTTCTCTTTGTCATTTTGACTGAGCACACTTGAGCCGAAGAGCCAAGTCTGCAGTGTTGTTTAGCACACGAGATCATCAAGTAGAGATCTCACGGCGAGGACAATTGTCCAAAAATAAGTGTGTACATGTGATTGGTTCTTATGCTTATGTTCCTTACTGTTCTTTTCTCTACATATGTAATTGTGAATGTTGCAGTAGTATTTATTTTGAATTTTACTGATAGATTTCTGTAAATAACTTATCGGAGTAATAAGTAGGAGAAATAAATCTATCACTAAAAGTGTATATTTCTAGATGGAAAATTTCACAGAGAAGAAAAGATGTTGAGAGCCGCAAAGAGGCACAGCAGTGCCACGAAGAGGCAGCACAGAGCTTCAGAGGGAGTTTTGCAATTTTGCTAGGAGATAGTCGAGATCTAGTGTCGGAAACCAGGGTGTGAGACCGGAGGGCCAAAGGGTCCATTTTCCAGTTAGTAGGAGATCAGTTGTAGGTGTGACGCAATCCAAGGAGCTGTGACTCAATGACTATGTAGGCAGATGCAGTTACTGCGCAAAGACATCACAGTGCAGCTTGTCGCAAGTCCAGATCAGTGTCGGATCTCCCGTGTCAGTGTGAGATTTTCACACTATCTTTTTGTCAGTTATTTTCTCAATATCGAATAGTCTATTGGGCATCCAAAAATTTGTACTCGGATTACTACTGCATGATATTAAAAACCACAGTTGTTGCATTGGTTTTCCCAAGTTGGGTTTTTCCAGGGACGATTGTCCAAAAATAACGATGTACATGTGTGTGTGTTTCTATCTTTCATGCGTTGTATTTTCCGCAGTATTTTATGTTGTGTAGACTACAATGTATTTAATTTCGATATTTACTGTGTAACACCGTAAATAATTTGCTCAGTAATTAACAAATAGGAGAAATCTAATCAATTACTGTAGTAGGATTTCATTAGTGAAATTTTCACAAGGATGTCCTATCTACTTGAGTTGGGTCAGCTCCCTGAAGTGAGCCTTTGGATCCCCTCGATCAAAATGATCCAATACTCTCCGTGTGAAGTCCTCATAGGCAGTCACGTTAGCATGCCCCAAAGTAGACAAGCCATGAAACCACCGATAGTGTGCCTCTCCCTCTAAATGCAAAGTGGCCATTTTAATGGACTCCATCTCTGTCATCCTGTTGAGCTGGAAATATGTATCTAGCTTCTCCACCCAAGCACAAGTTGTGCGCTTGGCAGTGCCATCATAAGTGGGGAAGAACATCCTCCCAATGGTACGCTGCAACTCATAGCTCTGTGTGCCTTGGCCTCCATGGCCCCTTCCCCTCTCATTCTGCTTGAGCTGGTAATAATATTTGAAGGGTAATGCTGCTTTGAATTCTTCTCCCATGGATTGCCAAACTCTGAAATACTCTTCTTCATCGACTCCCACTTGTTCCACCGGTACTAAAGGTATGAAATAAGGTAGCGTAGCTCTAGCTAGCCCACTAGAAGATGATGGTTGCGCAGTAGGTAAAGGTTGATCATACTGTTGAGAGGCTCCAGAAGTCTCTCCAAATAAAAAATTTTGGGTGCTTTACTCCCGATTCTGCATCTTGATCTCATTAAGCATGTCTTTCTGTCCCTTTTCCAAATCATTGATGGCCTCAAAAGATTGTCAAAAACCATCTCCTCTTTTCCCTTAGGTTGTCCCATGTCTTCTACTAACACCTCCTTCCCCCCATCCTCAGTGTCTGGAGTAATCTCCAACTCCCTCTCTTTGCTTCGGTACCTTTCTTCCTGTAAGTAATATACTGTCTATCTTCTTCACTCATAAAAAAGTCTTCCCACAGTTGAGCCAAGATCTAAGCTCTAATACCACTTTAATGTTCCAAAATAGAAATAACAGTGCTAATACAGAAAATCATAAATTTACACCTTGGAGATTCAAAACATTGTCGTAAATACTTAGAACAATATGAAACATGGAAGCAACTGAGACATTTTATTATGGAAATGGGAAAGAGTACAAATATATAGAAGAAATGCACCTAATCTTGCCTTTTTGGCAAGAGGAGCAAAGCCCAAATGAAACAACAAAACCCAAAAAAACTACCTAGTGATGCTCGCGTTGTCCCAGTGAATCTGCACTAGCTGCTGCAATGGAATAGCTGAAAACCCCACCTCCATTGCTAAGAAAATTCTCCAAAATTACTCGCGGACTCCTCAAGCCAATCCAACCAAAACCAATAAATGGTTTGGCCTGATCATGACCCTCCAATAGGCCCTACGCTCCCCAGTAGTTGTTGAAGCACGTTGTCTATAGAATCACCAACAAAATACTCCACAACTCTCTAGGAATGCAACAAATAACTCGTTTGGCACTTCCCTTATCTCTCCCGACAAACAATGGCTCAAATGACTAAGGCACTATCCCACATGTGTGCCCAACTTTCCTCTTCTGCGTTGGCCCAATGACTGGCACGTTGCTCTTGAAATGCGCTATCAATCTCAACCTCCAAAATCACTCAATCGCTTAGCAAGCTAATGAGGCTTCTTCTCCAAATACTCTCCCGGCAACCAACCTCTGAAATCAGCCAGCAATAGACACACAAGAAATACAACTGCGTCCTCCAGAAATACGCACTGATGGGGCAACTAGATGCAAATGTTGAAGATAACTCAATGAATCTCCCTCAGATGATAATGGAAAACCAATCTAGGGGGGCACTCGAAGTCCCCCGAAGAATGGGTGAGTTCTCCGCTTGGAAAACTCGTGCTAAATGGCAGGTGACCCAACTAAGTAGCTAGAGCAACTGAGATAAAATCGATAAGCCAGGAATGCCAAATGAAGTGAGATTCCTTCCTTTTATAACCTTCGTTGAGCCTTCTTCTCGCCTTTTTCCTCCATACGTTGTTCTCGTTCATGCTTTTCGAACCAGTTATTAAGGGTATGTGCGTTTCATGTGTGGGTGAGTCCCCATTCATCACCAACAAAATAACATAACATAATGTTAACTAACCTCTAACTCCTAAGTCTTCAAATGAAAAACCAAATGGGCCCCGACATCACCAAAATTGGCCCTCAGAACATAAAAATAAATCCTGTAACAAAATAATTTAGAAAGGGACATTACAGTTATGGAGAACTCCTTTGTTTTAGCCTCTCTACAACATCTCGAGACTATAACACATCACCCGATGCTACAAAAACTAATAGAGCTCGCATGTATGGATTAGGGTGTTTGGTTCGCAGCTGCAGGGTTGACATAGGATATTTTTGGCTACAGTCGCACACATGCAAGCCTCTGCGTGCAGCTGGAATGTTTCATCCACATGCATCTCTCTCTCTCTATGCCGCTGGAGACTAGGGTTCCATTTCGTCAATTGACCGCAGGCTTCTAAATCATGAATTTGTCCAGTATTATTGTTGGGTTCATCTCTAGGATATTGTTTGGTTGGTTTTACTAGATAGTCTTGTGAATGAAGAAATGGATCATTGTACTCTCTCTTTGCTGAAACATTCAATGACAATCTAATAAGAAGAAGAATTTGAAGGGCTTTCCCCCTTGCGGGGTTTTGTCTTGGTCTCCGACCAATCCTAGTGTCTCTATGTGTGAATGTTATTCTTCTATTGTTTCTTTATGTTCTGCTGCATTATTGATGATAATGTTCTTTCTACAAAATTGCATATGAAGTAATGATGTTATAATGTTGTGGAGTGAATTCAATGTGTAAATGATGAAATGCAATTATCTAAAGCAAAGAACAATATAGCCCTAAGAAAAACTAACACATTTGAGCTGTTGAGCCAAGTCTACACTGTATTGTTCAATACTAGAGATTTCTGATCAAGAATTTCACCTCCATCTTCGGTGGACTTCGAGTGCCACCCTATGGGAGTTCATTGCTACATTTCAGAGTTTTTTTGGGAGGATTTGCAAGGGTATTCAGCCATCTTTTGGAGTAGACTGGGCACAGAAGAGGAAGTATGCACCCCTTGGAGAAACAGTTGCAAGGCATACTGTATTCTGGGCTTTTCAGGAGGAGTTTGTCTTAGCATTTGCCGGAGATTTCGGGTATTTTGCAGCGCTGAAGTGCTGGGAGTTTGGAGGAACGTTTCTGGTGTATTTTGACAGTACACAGAGGGTCATTGGCTGGGCCTGCGGATGGTGAGGAGTTGCTAGAGTTGGGATAGGATAACTTGTCGGGCTTTGGAGGTATTGATAGCGGAAATTGCAGTGGAGTTTTTGGAGGGGTTTCGGGAGGGAGTTTGGCCTGTAGCAGCATCTTTCTCTCAGCTGTGCATACACCAGGTAAAGAAGGGAGTGTGCATTTTTAGAGCTTTCTGAGCCAGCCGGAAGTAGCCCAATTCCTTGTTGGGTTTTTGTGGGTTTTAGGTGTAGAGCTTGTGGCTAATTTCGCTGAAGTTTTTGAGCAATCTGGAGGGTTAAGCTAACAATTCTTCCTCAGCAATTATTCTTGGTTGGGCGTAGTTTTTACAGCAGAGCCATTTTCAGCACTTGGATGCATTCATCTTCACTTGGGTTTTTGCCTTGCTTGCTGTAGCAAGCTCAGGTTCTTCTGATTCCACATATATTGTACTTTTCCTTGTTCAGTTAAAAAAATGGCTCAGCTTGGTGCAGTTTCTAGTGTTTACTGTTATTGTTGATGCATGGGTTAAATTTTGTGTGTGCATGTTACTATTTTCTCTTGTTATCACTGTTATTTCCTATAAAGGATATTACATTACTCCAACACTTGTCAAGTCTACCAAACCCTAGGTTTTGTACCCTTCATTTTAGGTCTCTTCATAAAAAGCAAATTGCTTCCTTATGAAACCTTGAACCTAAATTGTGTCTTTCTTGAAGAGTTCCTAATGATATCATTTCACACATTAGCCCTAGAATATCTATTATAAGTGGTTTCCCTCCTACCTAGTACCAGGACTCTGTCCATCAGTGAAAGTTCGTAAAGAGCATGGGGTTTTGGTTGTGTTGATAGTGGCCCACTACCCAATTATTGCTTCTTTGTCTAGCTTATGCTTTATAGGGTTTCCCTCTCCAAGGCCTACTAGATTTTGCAGGAACAAATCCATTTCAATGTAAAACAATTCGACTTATTACCATTTGAATGTAGTGGTTTTGGATACCAAAGAGATACGATATCAATTTTATTTACATATATTATGTAAAGAAGATTATGTCAAGCAGTTTATCACATAAACTCCATTCCCTAGAGTACAATATGCCACTTTGTTTACATTCAAATGGATCTATGTATATTGGTTACTCTAAGACATTTTAAAAATGAAGAAAAAATAAGCCTAACTTAATATTAGACTACAAACTACCTGCTGAGAATAAAATATTAAAATGCTATTTCTAGATTATCTACCATGATGCACTCAATATTAGACTACAATTACCTATTAAGAATAAAATATTAAATAAAATTTCTAGATTATCTACTATGAAGAAATTGATACTCAGACTTTGCAACATAAACTTTAACTAATACTTTGAAGGAAACTAACAGGTTTGTATTTTGTGATAGCATACACCCATCCAAGCCCAACTTCTTCATATAACCTTTTAAAGGCCTGCAACCAATGATATAGAGCCAAATAAATTATTTAAAAATACAGATAAACTGCAAAAAACTTGACTCAAGTCCAATATAGCCTGATCTAAGACTGTCCTATCATTTTTTTTAAGTTGCAAAAATAACATTAGCATATAAGAAAATTTTCTTAAGGTAAAGCCAAATAATTTGAAATATAAAATATCTTCATGACTATAAACTTCAGTATTTGAACTAAAATGTTTTCCTCTAAAGAAAAAATTGCAAAAAGAATCTCAAGAGATTGAATTGCTAATCATGGATTACACTAAACGCTATAACAAATCCCTAACTTGTAGATCAAGTGTGTCCAACTTTAAGAAGAAAATAAAATACTAATAACATGGATGATGCAATGATGAATATTGTGATTAAAGAATATGCCCATGCTGATATGAATTCAAATGGTAACAAAAATCGGAGCACCACAAAGTGTATGAAGAATAGGAATAGTGCATACTTCAACATTAAACCTTGCACTATTAGGCTTCACTCTCATTGCACTTCCTAGATCCCAGTGCAACCAGCTTCTTGTATACTGAGACACTATTCTTTTCTCCCACACATTTTTCACCCATGACAATGAAATCAACACATAATGGGGAGGACCATGGTGTTGAAGTAAGAAACCAAAATTGTACTGAATGTATATGAAGAGATAATGATGCAAAGACTAATCCAATTTTCACTGATATTGATGAATATGATATTACATGTGAAAGCCTAAATCAATATGTTATAGTTTTTGATGTTATGGTGTAAATCAATATGTAAAAGTTTTTGATGCTATAGTACAAATCAATACGCAAGAGCTTTTGATGTTATATTATATTATGTATTATGTTTCAATGTTATAAATGTTAAATTTTCAGATTGTTCTATGTTCTATGTTGTATCAATTACTTTAACCCAATTCAATACTTCAATTACCAATCTTTTCAATTACAATTAGTCTTTCCATTCATCAACAATAATTGAAGATAGAACAATAAATGCAATGACAAAGGAGACAATCAACAAGAGTCACTAGGTTTGGTCAAAGACCAGGGAAAAACCCCACTAGAGGGAAAACCCTTTGAAATTCTTCTTCTACTAGATTGTCATAAAATGTTCAGCAGAGAGTACAATGAGCCCAACACAATATCAGCAAAACAACCCAATAACATTCAGAAATAAGTTTCCATCATCAGAATATATCAGAGACAAATTTTTCTGTCAATGGTCAACTGCAGTCAACTTTGGTGTTCGGTCAAACCTAAGTCAAACTTCCTGGTCGCATGCAAGAGGAGTTCTGGGAGCGACTGAAGGCTTTCAATCACACCCTTGAGCTTGCAAGCCAGCGACTCTGGTCAAAATTTCCCTGTGACTGTAATCCAAAAACCCTAAAATAGATGTGAGCCTCAGACCCTGTAATTTCGGACCTTTGCGAACTTTTCTTATCGTCCCTACCTTAGACCTGTGCGAGCCAATCAATGAAGAGAAGAAGAAGATGCTTGGTGATATTCAAATGAGCTTGAGGTCACTTGTATTTATAGGCTTCCAAGGGAATCCAATTTGCTTTAGGGTCGGCCATGTCCAAATGTGCATATGTGGGCTTTCCTTCATAAGTACAATTTCCCTTAACTGATTTGAGTGATCTTTAGGTCAATTTTGGTCCTCGCAAAAAGAGGAATTCAATGCAATCATAATCTTTATCAAATGAGTTGTCCATGTTGATTTGTGATAGCAACGGATGTGCTCTAAGTCTGGAAGCTTAGGCACATGTATTCCAAAGAACCCAGAAAGCGTTTTGGGAAATTCCACTCAGATCATGTTTTATGAAATAATTAATTATTTTTAAAGGGACCCTAAGTCTAAACTTAGGAAATTAAAATAATTAAAAGATATTAATTAAAACGGAGTGTGAATCTTCTAGAGAAGACGAAGATCAAGTCAAGTTAATCTTAGTCGTTGATTAAACGATTTAATCCCAGTCGTTGAAGTCTCAACGAGAATATTATAAGGACTTGATGGGGCATTTGGAAAACACACCGAGATGGAGAAATAATCTGGAGATTAAAATTCTTTAGTGAGCAGTGCTCAGGGAGAAGATCGATCGAGAGGATTCTCGTAGAGAGGGGCAGGGATGATTTCCGATTGGAAGAGTTTCCTAATCCAGAGGGTGCAAAGCAAAGGAGGCAGTAAAATCCACAGAGAGCAACCCAGAGCCAGCCACGCAAAGGCAACGCAGGGATTGCGCAGAGCTTCAAAGGGATTTCGATTTTTTGTTGATGAAACAGTCGAGGGTCAGTGCCAGTAGCCGAAGGGAGTTTCCAGAGGCCAGAAGGGCCTCATTTCCAGTCAGCAGAGAGATCTAGATTTGAGAGAGAGGGCAGCTTCAGTTGTGATGCAGGGATTGCACAGAGTGGCGCAGTCACTACGCAAAGGAAGCGCAGAGCGGCTCATCTCGAGCTAAGGTCAATGTCGGATTCCCATGGCAGAATGAGATTTGTCTCATCAGAATTTATTTGTCAGTTCCCTCTCTATGATTTGTCAGTTTCGACAATCATAGACTTGTACTCAGAAAATTACTGCATAATATACAAACCCTCAGCTGCTGCACCAGTTTTCCCACATTGGGTCTTTCCGGGGACATTGGTCCAAAAATAATGGTGTCATGTGTCTATGATTTATTCTTGCTCAGATCTTGTTTCCGCACTTCATATTTTTCCTCAGTTTAATTTTGTGAAGGACGTAGTGTATGAGTTTTCGATATTTACCGTAGAACATAGTAAATAATTTGTTCAAGTAAATAACAAAGGGGAGAATTCTCATCAGTTGCTGCAGTAGGATTCCAGATCTAGGAATTTTCAATTGGTATCAGAGCTTGTTTAGCAGTGCAGGAGGAGCAAGAGAGAAGATCGAGTAGATCCAGCGTTTAGAAGAAGCCAGAGATCAAAGAGTTTCATAAGCAGCAGATCGATCTCCTAAGTGATTGCGTAGTCCAAGCCAAGAGGGCTAGATCTGCAAGGAAATCTCTCTTTGAGTGAGTCGCCAAAGAGGTAGGATTTTCCAGTTTGCAGTTTGTCAGAGGCAAAGGAAGCAACACAGTAGATTAAGTGCAAATCAATATCTGGTAGGATGCAGTTTCTGTGAAGCAGTGATTGCTGCTGCAGGAAGCGTCAGAAGAGAGTAATTGGAGACATGTTTGGGGGAATTTTCTTCCTCGGGGAATTCCTAACCAAGGAATTCTAATTCTTGATAGGTGAGCAACAATATTATGTGGAAGATCTACTATCTCCAACAGGGAGTGCGTAGGCCAGGCCAGCAGTTGCACAGAGGAGAGAGAGGGAGTTATTTCAACATTTTTCAGTCAGCAAAAATGGCAGCAAACGGGTTGAGAGATCAAGATCGGTTGGAGGGAGCCTCTAACTATGTGATCTGGCAATCAAGGATCAAATGCATGTTAGATGAACATGATCTCAAAGCTTTCATCGATGGTGTGGTGGTTGTACCTGTAGATGCAGAACCGCTGAAAGCCTACAAGAAATGTATGGCAAAGGCGAAGCGTTTGATATTCGACGGAGTCAGGGATCATGTCGTACGCCACATCGCAAACAAAGGGATAGCTAGAGAGATGTCGCAGGCCTTGGAGACACTATATCAAGGATCTTCCGAGAAGCGGAAGATGTTCTTAGAGGAGACGCAGAAGGGTGAGCGCATTGATCTATTCCTGTCTAGACTTCAGGAGAACCGAGATCAATTGCCAGTTGTAGGAGTTGCACCTCAAGCCACCGAGATGGTCAATTTGCCTTGAACTCAATTTTAGATGAGTGGCAAGTCTTTGTCCAGAGCATCCTAGGCAAAGTAAAACTGCCAGATTGGGAAATGATGTGGGCTTCTCTTCAGCGGGAAGAGATAAGGCGAGACATGCTCAAGCATAAACTTGAGAGCAGCAGCAGCAGTGGGTCGAAGCCCAAGGAGGATGAGGAAACTGCAGCGCTTGCATCAAAGGGACAGCAGGAGCAGTCAAGACAGAAAAAAGACGTCTCAAAGATCAAGTGCTTTCGGTGTGGCGAATATGGACATTACGCTACACAGTGTCCTCTCAAGAAGGACAAAGATTAGAAGCATGATCTGCAGGTTGCAACCGTCGGGATCGAAGAAGAGGAGTTCGCCATGATTGCCCATATATCGCCAGGAGAGCGTTTGGGTGATATGGAACTATACCTCGAAAGAGTTGCAATTGGGTAAGATCCTTGAGGAGTCCACCTCTCGGATCATCACCTTGCTACGGGAGCCCAAATCTGAAGTAGCGGGATGGAAAAGTTTCAATTGGTGCAAAGGAGTGCAGAAGTGACAGTGCAGTGGCTAAAGAGCGCCAGAGACTGAGCAGTGCAGAGCAGAGTTGGCAGCAGTGCAAGGAGGCACAGTGCAGAGCCAACAACAACGCAGAGGCTTCAAAGGGTCAACGCGGAGACTAGCAGCAGTCAGATCTTCAGTACCGAGGTGCATCATGTTGAACACTTAGTTCAGTGTTGGATGTTTTTCTATTGCAGTAAGCAACAAAGTTGCAGTGTAGTGGTAGTTGGCAGCAGAATGCAGGGTCAGCAGCAATGCAATGTTGGTGGGCAGCAGTGTCAGACATCAGCAGCGCCGAGGGAGATGTTGCAGAATCAGAGTAGTACTTCTGCTGGATGTATTGCTAGAGCACATTCCTCGCTAAGGAGTGTTGATTTGTGGTAGCATCGGATGTGCTCTAAGTCTCAAAATTTGCAAGGAGGCTTAGGCACATGTATTCCAAAGAACCCAAAAAACATTTTGGGAAATTCCACTCAGATCATGTTTTATGAAAATAATTAATTATTTTTAATGGGACCCTAAGTCTAAACTTAAGAAATTAAAATAATTAAAGGATATTAATTAAAACAGAGTGTGAATATTCTAGAGAAGATGAAGATCAAGTCAAGTTAATCTCAGCCATTGATTAAACGATTCAATCTCGGTCGTTGAAGTCTCAACAAGAAGATTATCAGAAGGACTTGATAGGGCATTTGGAAAACACACCGAGACGAAGAAAGAATCCAGAGATCGAAATTCTTTAGTGAACAGTGCTCAGGGAGAAGATCGATCGAGAGGATTCTCGCAGAGTGGAGTAGGGATAATTTCCGATTGGAAGAGTTTCCTGATCGGGAGAGTGCAAAGAAAAGGAGGCAGTAAAATCCACAGAGAGCAGCACAGAGCCAGCCACGCAGAAGCTACGCAGGGACTGCGCAGAGCTTTAAAGGGAGTTCAATTTTCTGTTGAGGAAACAGTCGAGGGCCAGTGCCACCGGAGGGACTTTCCAAAGGCCAGAAGAGCCTCGTTTCCAGTCAACAGAGAGATCCAACACAGAGAGAGAGGACAGCTTCAGTTGTGATGCAAGGACTATGCAAAGTGACACAGTTACTACGTAGAGGCAACACAAAGTAGCTCATCTCGAGCTAAGGTAAGTGTTGGATTCCCGTGGCAGAGTAGATTTGTCTCACGAGATTTTATTTGTCAGTTTCCTCTGTATGATTTGTCGGTTTCGACAATCATCTACTTGTACTCAGAAAATTAATGCATAATATACAAACCCTCAGTTGTTGCACCATTTTTCCCACATTGGGCTTTTCTGGAGACATTGGTCCAAAAATAAAGCTGTCATGTGTCTATGATTTATTCTTGCTCAAATCTTCTTTCCGCACTTTATCTTTTTCTGTAGTTTAATTTTTTGAAGGTCGTAGTGTATGATTTTTCGATATTTATTGTAGAACACAGTAAATAATTTGTTCAAGTAAATAACAAATAGGAGAATTCTCATCAGTTGCTGCAGTGGGATTCCAGATCTAGGAATTTTCACAATCCAAAGAGGAATTTAACTGTAGTTGCGTATTTTAACACTCCCTCTCAACTAGAGAGAATTCCACCTATCAATATCCGAGCATCGATCAACATGTCTTGTATATCCTGTCATCATATCATGTCCCATCTCTGCTCAAATCTATCTGCTGAAACATTCTCGAATCTAAAGAAGAAGAATCATCAAGGAGCTTGAAGGTACCACCCTCTACATCGTCGGAAAGCATATCTCAATCCAAAACCAGATCGGGGAGTACATCTCAACCTGTAATCTCATGGGGGAGTTAAATATCTCCGACCCCATATCGATCAATAGGTGATATAGTGGTAGAACACCTGCATCATAATCCGAGGTTGAGTGAGATACCCGAGTTACCAAAAGGTAAGGAACACACGTCCCCAAGCCTCAACTCGTTCACCAAAAGGAGAGGGACAATCCCAACAATCCCAGCTTGTGGGTATGATGTGAATTGAGGTATACTAAGACCAAGATAGGGGAGATACCCACCTTGTCAAAACTGACAAGGATCACACACATCCTATCGGTGACAGATAGGGGTGATACCCTGTTGTCTAGAGTTCCCTCAACCCCAGGAGCCCTCTATCTCAATTCCACACCCTAGGATCTCAAACAAGGGGGAAGAGTTGACACAGTGTCCTCAAGCAGCGATGCCCCTTAACAGGAAGGGTCACATCCATCAGTCCAAACTGCTCTCCGAAGACCAATAACTCTCCTTTCGGTAAAGCTTTGGTGAGAATATCTGGAATCTGCTTATCTGTCGATAAGTGATGGATTCTAACAACTCCTCTCTGCACCATGTCTCAAATGAAGTGATATCAAATCTCTATGTGCTTGGACTTGTCGTGAAACATGGGATTCTCTGCCAGACGGATCCCACTCTTGTTGTTTGAGTATATCACTATAGTATCTATCACCTGCTCAAATAGCTCTCCAAAGAGCTTTCTCAACCAAACTGCTTCGCAGCTAGCCATGCTAGTGGCAATATACTCTGCTTCGGCGATACTCAATGCTCCGAACTTCTGCTTCCTTCTCATCGAAGATATCATGGTAGATCCAAGGCTAAATCAACATCCAGATGTATTGTTCTTGTCAACAACGTTACCTACCCAATCAACAACAGTGTATCCATGAAGTCGAACATCTCCAATAAAATATCTCAGACCAAGTGTGATCATCCCTTGCAAATATCTCAAAATGTGTTTGGCAACAATTCAATGTTGTAATATCCCAAATCGAGAATAGACAGTAATATAAAGCACAATAAACTAAAAACTACTATAATAGAAAATACACCATAAAACACACAAACTAGAGCCAAAAATAACTATTAAGCCATTTTATTAATTTGCTTGGAAAGAGTACAAATGAGGAGCTAGAAAGTTTGCACCTGGGCCTACTCAAGGCAGGCTGAAGGACAACTCAAACCCAAGCTAAATCTCCTGCTGGAAGTGGCTCTATCTCTGCGCTGCCTAACCCAAAAATGTTGTTGCCGGCTAACTTCGCACTACTGGATAGGCTACTTCCCTTGCTCAGAAAATTCCAAGAATTGGACACCGAAGTCTACTCAACAAAACCACAAAACCTGGAAAGGGTTTGTTGAAAGCTTGACCCTGGAAATTCGCCCTCTTGGGCTTGGCTCATTGAACTGCTGGGGAAATTGAACCACTGGAAGGAACTGATGGGAAATGCCTCTTGAATGCTGCAAAAATCCCTGGTAGGAGGTGGCTAGCCTCCCCCCCAAATCTCTTGATGATAATTCCCTTCTCTCCAATCTTCCAACACCAACACCACTCTGCACTACACAATCCATTGCGCAGTCTCTTCCACCTCTGCGCAATCCAAGAAGGGCTATGCTATCCCTTGTAGTTGTTGATGGATAATTCCCTAACAAAATGTAGAACTCCTCTCTTGAGCGAGCACTCGAAGTCCCCCAAGGCAGACATTGAGATCTCCACTTGAAGATCTCATGTGCTAAACAACACTGTAGACTTGGCTCTCCGGTGTGAAAATTTCAAATCTGAAATTCTACTGCAGTAACTGATTTATTTCTCCTACTTATTTTCCACAATAATTTATTTACAAAAAAAAACCTTCAGTAAATTATAAATATCAAAATAAATTCTAATGCAGTTATCACTTAATTTCATAGAGAAAATAACAGTGAAATATAAGCACAAGAATCAATCACATCAACATAGTTATTTTTGGACAATTGTCCCCGGAAAAACCCCAATGCGGGAAAAGTAGTGCAGTAGATGAGGGTTTATTTATTAACCTTCAGCAACAATCTTTTTACAAGGAATGATTGGTAGAATAATGGAGAAAATTCCAAGAAAAAACCTGAGATAATTTTCTCCTAACTTCCGGAGAAAATTTGACATCCACGAAGCTCTCTAACCTCCACTATGTCACCTTTGCGTGATCCTCTGCACAGGGACTGCGTGAGGACTGCATCCTAGCTGTCATGCCTCTCTACGTTGTCCCTCTACGATGTCCCTCTGCGCTGCCCTTCTGCTGCTCTGCGTCCTTCTTCCTCGAGCTCTGCTTCATGCTGAAACCCTCTTCTCCCTCTGCCCTGCAACTCTCCCTCTGAAATCAAATTCTAAATTCTAAAGAATTGAATTCCCTCGGGTTACTGAGTATTTTCCTGGCTTACTTTCCAAATGGCCCTCAAGCCTTCCTTTATAATCTTCTCGTTGACAAATCAACGGCCCAAATTAGAAGTCTAACCAATGGCTAAGATTAAAACTTGACTTGATATTCGTTCTCTAGAAGATTCACACTCTGTTTTATTAATACCTACTAATTATTTAATTTTCCTAAGTTTAGACTTGTCCCCATTAAAATAAAAAATTATTTTAATAAAACATGAACCAAGTGGAATTTCCACAAACGGTTTCTAGCTTCTTTGGAATACTAGTGTTTAAGCCTCCTCACCAAATTTGAGACTTAGATCACTTTCCAATACTACACAAATCAACATCTGGCTCAAGCGTGCTCAGTCAAATTGACAAGAAGAAATTAGTTGAATGAATGAGGAATGAGCCCTTCCTTCTTCCTTTTGTCCATTGTGGTTCAAAGCATTCCTTGGACCCCACCTTTGCCTGCACTGCCTCTCCTTGAGCCACTCACGTGTTGCCTTCCTCCAGCCACTCACACTTTGCCTTCTTCGTGCCCCCTCCACGCTGCCACCTAACGACAACTCGACCCCACCACTAGAGCCGCAATTTTTCCTTAGTAACTTTAGGAAGTGGCTTTATTTTGGCCAAATATTATTTGTGGGTCCCCCACCCACTTTATTTTTGTCCAAAGTTAGGAAAGGCAAAAATTAATCAAAATTAATATTCCAATTAGTTGAACTGCTAATTTGGAATATTACAGTCCTCCCCACCAAAACATTGCTTGTCCTCAAGCAACTGCAAATATGGATGCTGAAGAATTTGTTCCCCCTCCCAAGTGGCATCCTCATCCAAAAGGTTCCTCCATCTAATCAAATACCCCTTCACCACCCTGCTCCTCAAGTGCCTCTCTCTGGTATCTAGGATGGCCTCGAGCTAAAGCACCAAATGTCCCTCATCATCTATAGGAGGGAACTTAGTCGCTGCTGACACCTGTTGTCCTAAAGCTTTCTTCAAGCATGATACATGGAATATGTTGTGGATCTGGCTCCCCTGTGGCAATTCCAACTCATATGCCACCTCCCCAACTCGTCAAACAACTGTATAAGACCCATAGAAGCGAGGCTTGAGCTTCTCGGCTCCCTTCTGCTTCAGCGTGGACTGCCTATATCGCTGAAGTCAGAGGTACACCAAGTCCCCTATCTCGAACTGCCTCTCTACGCGACCCCAGTTTGCATACATCTTTTGCTGGTTCTGCATTGTCCTCAAGTTGTCCTTGAGAGCCCTGAGGATGTCCTGAATCTCTTGGATCCAATCTTTGGCCCTGGGGGCCTTACTAGCTCCAAACATGGCATCAACAAACGTAAGTGCGCATCATAACCATATAAAGCATGGAAAGGGGACATACCAATAGACATGTGGAAAGTGGTGTTGTAGCAGTACTCCCCCAAGTGCAGCCATCGCAACCAGGCCTTCTGTTGCCCTCTAACATAGTTCCGCAGGTAGCCTTCTAGCCACTTGTTCACTATCTTTGTCTTCCCATCAGTCTGTGGATCGTAGCTCGTGCTCGATGTGAGCTTTGTGCCAACCAGTCGGAACAACTCTTGCCAAAATCCCCCCATAAAGTTGTTGTCTCAATCACTGACTATGGTCTTGGGAAGACCATCCAACGTGAAAATGTCTCTGAAGAACAACTCAGCCACCTTTGAAGCTGTGTACCGAGCTGAAATTGCAAAGAAATGTGCATACTTCGTCAGTCTGTCAACCATGATGAAGATATAGTCCTTGCCTTGCACCATGGGCAACCTCGTGATAAAGTCCATCGATATACTCTCCCACTTCCCCTTCAGAATGGGAAGAGGCTGCAACAATCTTGCTGGATGGGTCAACTCCCCCTTGTTCCTCTGCCAGACTATGCACTCCTGGACATGCCGGAGTACATCATTCTTAAGGGCCTTCCAGGAGAACCTCTCTCTGATGGCACGGTAGGTTTTGGTAAAACCCTGGTGCCCTGATAGTGGAGAGTCATGAGCTGCGTGCAAGATCTTCTCCCGCAACCGTGAGTTGGTTGTCAAAAAGATCTGGTCCCAATAATAAATGACCTCATCCATCACCCGGTACCGGTCATCCATCACTTGTCCATCCAACACCTCGAATGCAAACTGGTCCTTCAAATACTCCACCAGCAACTGCGCCTTCCAATCTCCGTCTATACTCATCAAGGAGAGGGACGTTGACCTCTGAGACAAGGCATCGACCACCACATTATTCTTCCCTTTGACATACTTAATGTCAAAGTTGTAGGCTTGGACCTTACTAACCCACTTCTATTGTCTCTCCTGCAACTACCTCTGCTCTAGGAAATACCGAAGGCTTTTATGATCGGTATTAACCTTGAACCGCTTCCCCACCAAATACTGTATGAACTTGGCCAGTGGATGCATGATGGCCAGCATCTCTTTGTCATATATCGGGTAAACCCTCTCATGAGGCAAGAGCTTCCGACTCTCGAAAGCAATGTGGTGTCCATCCTGCATCAACACTGCCCCAACTCCTACCCCAAATGCATTGCATTCCAAGAAAAATGGCTTGGTGAAATCAGGGAGTGCAAGTATTGGGAAGCTACTCATCACCTTCTTAAGGCGGTCAAAAGCCTCCTGCGTTGTGGGCAATGTTGCACGAAGCGGGGACGAAGCGGGGACGTTTTTTGGAAGCGGGGACGCGGAAGCGTCATTTTCCAAAAATTTAGGAAGCGAAGCGTTTCGGAAGCGTCTAGTATATATATATATATATATTTTTATATTTTTTTGCATTTATATTCAAAACAACAATCCCAAATACCATATTAGTTGTAGAAGACATGAAAACATGCATATTCTTACATAAATCAAGATAGATATGACATCCATGATTCCATTGTACATCAATAATTAATTATTCGTGCATCATAAATCTAGAATCTAGATTCTAGATCCTAGCAATTGCAAACATACATCAAATAATTAAGCATGAATCATGATAAAACATTTAAGCATGCTGCATACTATAAAACATAACACATTTAAGCATACTATAAAACATAAATGATAAACATAAAAGTTAAAAGTTAAAACATTTAAGCATGATAAAAATTTAAAACATTTAAGGCTTTAAGCATACTATAAATTTTAAAACATAAAACATTTAAAAATTAAGCATACTATAAAATATAAATGATAAACATAAAGCATTTAACCATATTATAAAACATAAAGCATATTATAAGTGTTAAAGCGAGCAACTGTCAACATTAGTCATGTCCAAAATTCAAATAATAATGTTTACAAAATAGGCCACTTGGCCACCACCAACACAAAAAAGTTCAAATTAACAACAAGCCTACAAGTGTAATGATAATCTATGACAAAAGCAGTAAAGTGTGCACTGTGAACACTGAAAATATCTACTCATCTCTCCTCCTTCCACCACGAACAGTACGTGATGGTGCGCCTCCACGTGGTGGCAATGAAGAAGATGGTGGTTGTGGAAGCCGTGGCAATGGCACTACAGTTGCTGAAGACGAAGCCCCTACTGTTGGTGTTGAACCATGGGACCTAGGAACCAAGGCACTAGTGGGGGGTGGCATGTCAACTCGATCTTCATCATCATGGATAAGAGCATCCTCTAATTGCTCTAATCGCAACACTCCATCCTCCAAATTGCTCTCCTCTGGATGCTTGTCCCAAACAATAAGGTCTTTGTTGCTCTTTACATCATCACAGTAATGGGACAACAATCTCAAGTTGTAATGAACATAAACCAAGCTCTCTGCCCGGTCTAAACTCAACCTGTTCCTTTTAACACTATGGATGAAAGAATAAGAGCTCCAACACCTCTCTGCAGAAGAAGTGTTTACCACCTGTGATAGCACCCGCAATGCCAAATTCTGTAGAAGTGGAGTAGCACCGCCATGCATGTCCCACCACTCAATAGAAGAAAAACTCTCTCGATCTCTAATAGCATGCATGCTCCCAAATGGACCAGTGGAAAGTGTATAGCTGCTCAACTGTTTCCGTACCATGTGTGCCTCATCCTCATCAGGGACTAATTTATCCAGTGCAAGCATATATTTTTGTAGGACCTCTCGATCTAGGTGTGGTTTTCTCCTGCTCGCCCCCCCGGGTGCTGTTGTAGAAAGCCATGATGGACTATAATATTTAGGTGTCAATACATATGCTAATGCATGCAATGGAATATTTAGCATATCCCATCGCTTTACCACCTCTGCACGAATATATTTGTACAAGGTGGTATCTCTAGGCTCATCAATGTCTTTAATCTTCCCCAACATGTTATCCATTTGCTCATACACCTCCCCAATTATTGGCTTATCTGAATCGCCAAACTTGATCATGTAATAAATTGGTTTGGTGAATTGCAAAACATATTTAACCTATGACCAAAAGAACATGTCAAGAATAGTGTCCTTTGCTGCATTAGCACCATCTCTATCAGTGTTAATCTCCTCCCATGATTCAGCGGTGACCATATTAGTTAGAGCTTGTCTCACCTTCACTAGCCGCCTAAAGGTGAGGTAATAACTTGCAAATCTGGTCTTTGCAAGTTTAAGCAACTGCAACTTGGAGTAAGTGCCATAGAAGTAGTTTACCCTTGTATGCCCTGTGATAAATTTAATGAGATTCTTCCCTCTCTTGTAAAGCTCATTAATCCACCCACATTCTTTATGCTTCACAATATCATGCATCAAAAGGTTCAATGTGTGCACCAAGCACCCAGACCAAAATATGTGTGGATAAGTACGCTCAATAATTTTACCTGCTCCCTTACAATTTGCCGCATTATCTGTGATCACTTGAACCACTTTGCTAGGACCAACATCTCTGATTGATTGCAATAGGAGATCTGCAATGTTTTGGGAAGTTGCACTGACAGAGGAGGAATCATGACATGCAATAAACACTGCACCAGTAGCAGAAACACCAAGAACATTTATCAAATGTTGGTTTCTGATATTTGTCCACCCATCTGATACAATGGATACCCCACTATCTACCCACTCATTTGTAAAACGTGTCAAAGCTGCTTGAACCTTTCCTTTTTCTCTTTCTAATAACACTGTTCTAGCTTTCTCATAGTTGGGGGACTTGTATCCTTTTGGGGCTTCATTGATGCCCCTTACCATTTCATGCCAATAGGGAGAGCGAAGCACATTGAATGGTACACCGCAAGCACAAAGAAATCGGACTATCTTTCCATCCACATCATCCCTCCCAGCAACATTAAGGAAATCTGCTATAGTTTTTTTACCTCCAGAACTTGTAGAACCACCATGACCAGATGAGCTACCAAATCTAGAGTTTGCACTTGAGTCAGATTGAGTTTTTTGTTTTTTATTTTTTTGTTGTGCAGCCTCCTCTATTTGGATGTATTTTCTTCTTTGTTCAGCTGAAACCTTGGGGCAAATTGCTATCCCCACGGCACCCTGTTTTTCATCACTGTCCATCACCCCACAAAGATGCCTCCTCACACGGGTATATGAACCGCTATATGGTTTTCCTCCATGACAACCATGAGAGCACAAAAACTTGTAGCTTCCACCACCTTTTCCCCCTTCAAGTTTGGTCACATAGTTCCACAAGGGTGTCAATGCAGCTTTTCCATCTTGTGATTCAATGTTTTCATCATCTTCTTCCTCTTCAAAGCCTTCCTCCTCATCATACATTGGGTCATTCATATGGTAACCACTTTCCTCTTCTTCTTCATGTTCCCCTCTTCTATTTCTACTCCCCCTTACCATCATCAAAACCAAGAGGGGAATGATACATAGAACCCAAAGAAACATCATCTTTGAGTATGAATATAGATGGTGAGCAACCTGCAAATAAATGTACAAGAAGAAAGAATGGGAAAGTGTAGGAGAGGGAGGAGAGAAAATACAAAAAACAATGACAAAAAAAATGAGAGAGTTTGGGGTTTGCACTTACCTCTTTAGCTCTTGTAGATGGAAGCCCTTCTTTACTCCTCCAAGCTCCTCCTTCACTCCTCCAAGCTCTCCTCAACTCTCTCTTCTCCAAGCTCTCTTCTCCTCTCTTTCTCTTCTCTTCTCCAAGCTCTCTTCTCCTCTCTTTCTCTTCTCTTCTCCAAGCTCTCTTCTCCTCTCTTCTCCAAGCTCTCAAAAAACATAAGTGAGCAAATAAGATGAATAATAGAGCTTATAAGCTTTTCATTTCATCCCTAACCCTAAGCTAACTCACTAACTAACCAAGCTAACACCAAAAATAAAATTAAAAAATTAAAAAAAGCGCTTTTTTTTAGTGTCATGGTCGGATCCGTACGCCGCGGTACGGAACCGTTCGCGAACCGTACGGAACCGTACCGGAACCGCGGCGGTTCCGTACAGCGAACCGCCGTACGAACCGCGGATCCGCTGTACGGAACCGCGGATCCGCTGTACGGAACCGCGGATCCCTGTGTACGGTTCCGAAATTGCAGAAATCGTAAATTTTTTTAGGAACCGCGGTTCCGGGTACGGATCCCGTACGGTTCCGTACGGGACGCGGTTCCTGCCTTGGAGCCGAGGGTGGGGGGGGCGTTTCCTGCAACATTGGTTGTGGGGGTCCAAATGAATGCTCCCTTTCTGGTCAAATCCATGAGGGGTGCAGCTTGCTAAGAGAAGCCCTTCACGAACTTCCTGTAATAAGTGCAGATTCCCACAAATCCCCTCAACTCAATGACATTCTTGGACTCTGGCAAATCTCTAATGGCCTTGATCATCTCCTCGTGTACTCGTACACCATCACTGCCTATAATGTGGCCCAAGTATAACATCTCTGTCAATCCAAATTCGCACTTGGACAACTTGGCATAAAATTTTTGTTCCTCCAAAATACACAGCACTGCCTCAACATGTTGCAAATGCTCCTCCCATGTCTGGTTGTAAATCAAGATGTCATCGAAGAAGACTAGCATGAACTTCCTCAACTGACCATGAAAAACATGGTTCATATAGGACTGGAATGTGGCCGCAACGTTGGTTAGCCCAAAGGGCATCACCAAAAACTCCAAGTGCCCATAATGACACCAGAACATTATCTTGGGGACATCCTTGTCCCTCACCCGAATCTGACAGTACCCTGATCTCAAATCTATTTTGGAAAAGAACTTGCCACCCCTCAACTTATCCATCAGCTCATTTATCTGTGGAATGGGGTAGTGGTTCTTCTTTGTCTTCTTGTTCAGGGCCCTATAATCGATACACATTCTTAGTGTACCGTCCTTCTTCTTCACCAGAACAATTGATGAAGCAAAGGGGCTCGAACTCGGTCGAATATGCCCTAAGGCCAAAAGCTCATGTATGGCCCTCTCAATCTCATCCTAAAAGGCTTTGGGATGCCTATACGGAGTGAAGATCACGGCCTGAATCTCGGGCTCTAGCTCAATGGTGTGCTCAAATCCTCAATTAGGTGGCTGCCCTGGTGGAATGTCCCCAGAAACCGTGGAGCATCGGTCGAGGATGGCTTGTACATTTGGATGAGTGGGTTTACTTGTACCATCTACATTCAAAATCCTTGACTCAACTGCCCACTTTGTATCTCCCCGCCTGAAATATGCATCCATCCTATGCGCAAAGACCATCCGAGGTGGGTACGAATGCATACCCCTAAGCATCACTGATTTCCAATCTGAAGTGACTCTACCAAGGGTGGAAATCCATTGGACCCCCAACACTATGTTGATGTCCAGAATGTTGACCACAAAGAAATGATCCATCACTGAGTAGGTCCCCATGGTCATTGTCAAGGCTAGAACATAACGCATGCACTGCATGGTCCTAGCTCTCGGCACTAGCACCGAAAATCCCTCAAACCCCTCTGTCTGAATGCCCCTCCTCTACACCATTTGGGCATCTATGAAGTTTTGCATGGCTCCACTGTCCACAAGCACTGAGACACATTGTCCCTGAATTGTCCCTCCGATCATCAACGTTAAGTATTTGGGTATCCCACGCAAAGATGCAAGGACCCCTCTGGTCAGTGCAAATGCTGATCCTCCTATTGTGGGTGAGGGTGGAGGTGGAGGCCCTTCCTCCTGAGATACAACGTTGTCTTCACCTCCCATCTCGAAGAGTGTCTCCTCTTCTCCCTCGTTGTCTGAGAAGACCTCGATGTGGTGTGCCTTTCCTCCTACACACCTGTGACCCAATGCCCATGGCTCCTAGCACATGATGCAAAGCTTGTTCCTCCTCAGGTCTCTCCTGGTGTCATCATCTAGTTCTCCCCAGCCCTGGTTCCCTCTTGGGGGTGGAGCTCTCGCATCTCTTCCTCTTTGTTGGAAGGTTGGTCTATTGGGCATAGGGGCCCTAGCCCTCGACAATGCAGCTTGAAGATCCCGTGTTCTTCCAATTGCGTCTTGGAGCGTAGTGCGTCGAGTTGACCTCTGTAATATCCCAAATGGGATATTTTAACTAAAAATGCAGAAATAGACTTTAGCAGCAAAATAAATGGAAATAAACACACAGCCACCAATATAACACAATGGATGCCGATAAAATCACTGAGCCATTTTATTAATCCATGGTAAAAAGTACATCAACATAAAGGAACAGTGGAACCTGAGCTTGCCAAGCAAGCGGAGCAAAACCCAGAAAGATCTCTGGCCCAACTGATGAATGACACTGGCAATGATGTGGATGGCTCGGCAAGAAGAATGTTGCAAATCGGCTACGACAAAAGCTGTCACTGAAGCACAAGTTGAAGATCTGAATGATCCTCACACCAATCCATGAAGCTTTGCGAAACTTTTGAATGAAGTCTCCTTGAGAGAGTTTGGTTTTCATCCAACACTCACAAATCACCCAAGGGTTTCCGTCTTGGGGCTACAGCTAAAGTAGAGAACCACGGTCTCACACCTCTCATACAAATAAAATAACATGATCCCAAAAGATATCCCTCAATGGCCTCCTCCCTTTTCTTTTATAGATCTCTTGGAGCCTTCTAGGGCATTATTTTATTATTATTTTATTCATGATGCACTTTTCCCTCTTATTAAAATATTCTTTTTTAATGCAAAAAAGAGTAAATCAGCTACCATGTCTCCTCTGGTCACTGAAACTCATGCCCAACCATCCCATCATGTAGGTATCCTCGTCCCGGTTCCAATGAGCTATTACACTAAGGTTTTCCATCATGTATTCCACCTGGAATGCCACCTTGAGCGTAATCAACTGAGTTAAGCCCACAAATAACTCAAATTTCCGAAAGTTGTCAGAATGCACCGGAACGAAAGCCAAACTGCTCAGATGATGGAATATATCAAGTGAATGCCATTGGACATCATGGAAACTCCTCAAAACTCCTCCAAAAAGCCCCTGAGCCCGCTGATAGCACCAATCTGTACCTGTGACCTGTCTACTCCTAACTCTGGAAGTCCAACCTAGCCCTGTCGTAGGTGAAACCAAAAATGGGAGTATTATAGACCTTCCGCCCAAGATTGCTTGCCCTCAAGCAATCCAAATATGTGGGCCACCTTGTTGGCCCGATGTAACTGAGACCCAATGCCTGGATCCCATACAAACCCCTGGGTGCAGCTATGCACCTGTGTCAAGCCACTCGGAATAGACCTCTCAATGTCGGGATCCCAAATTGATCTCTCACTGTACCAGTCAACAAACAATCCTCCCAGACCCCAATGCCACCATGGCCAATCATCGCCCAAGTCCCACTACTCGGACTGCGCACTGCCTCTGGCTATAGATGATGCCCCATGAAGTGAAGTCCGCCAACAAGCATCAATGCTCCATGGCTCCTGCAGTGTTGTAGCTCTAACTGTATAAGCTGCCCCACCAACTGCGTACCAACTCATCACCTCTCTCCAATCCAAGTCCTGACTCAATCCCACGCTAATCCTGCTCTCCTGAAATCGGGATGGAGTGCTGAAGAAACGATGACCTGTGCCCCACTGCCAGCTGGAATCTATAACATCTACTATGTCTAAGGGCCCTTGCTCTGTTGTGCTCCCTACAAAGAAAATCGTACCATCAAGAGGGTACCAACTCATGAACTCCTGCCAATCTATCCTGGAAGAGGAATCCAATGTAGTGTCAACTGCATACAGAATATGCCCAGTGAACTGTCGCCAGCTCATAATCAACTCACGCCGCTCTGTCTCGTCTACCAACGAAAGCTGCCTGTAGAAGAAATCCCCTCTCTCTATAATGGGCCAAAGTGGGCAAGATACGTTGCAAGCCCCATCGGTGTACTCCTGGAGAGTGCCACTCCCTGGAAGTACTGCAGCTCTGCTGACTGCATGTGCATCTATCTGTACCTCATCAGTGTGTCGACCCAACGATGGATGCTCCACCATCTCCAATAGCTCATCCCTCCCCTGATCAAGAATGTAATGCTCCTGCTGTCTGCTAGCCCCCTACAAAACTATCCTATCAACCTCCAACATCTCCAGAGGATATGGATCTGCAACTGCTATCACCGTACTCAGTGTTTGTGCATCTAACTGCTCCTCCTCAATGGTTGACCCAAAGGTTAACCGCATATCCATCATAGACTCAATGTGAGCCTCTATGATGTGCATAGTATCCTCCTCTGCTAACTCATGCTCCATCATATGCTGCTCCAGCTGAATCGTCACAAGTGACTCATCACCCTGAGTATCTCCCGTAGAGTCCCCTGACTGCTCACCCTGCACACTGGAATACAACTCCGGCCTACTGTCATCAACTCTGCATGATGTTGAAATTTGGTACCGAAGGACAGGTGGTTCCCTAAGGCTTTGATCTTTGGCCTAGGGAAAAGTGTCCAAAAGAATTTAATTTTTTCTCCTAAAGTAACTTTATAAATTTTTATAAAGTTAAATCTAATTTAAAAGTGACTTAAGTGATAAAGTTACTAAAGTGACTTTATAAAGTTATAAAGTCAAACCTAATTTTAAAGTGACTTTAAGTGATAAAGTTACTAAAGTTAAAGTGACTTTAAATAAAGTCAATATAAAATTAGAAAGGAAAAAGTGACTTTGGAAATAAAAGACTAAGTGGGTCTTTATTAAAGTGGGGTGAATTATAAAATGAAAAGTGAGATTTAAATGAGCATTTAATCTCAGCCCTAGATCTCAATCTATCTCAGCCATTGGATTTAGGGATTCCCCAAAAGTCACTTAGGGTTAGGTTAAAGGAGGAAAAGGTCATTCATTCTTTCATGAGCAGATTGAGAGAAGGAGAGCAAGAGAGCAAGGGAGATTTCTGGGCAGTGAGGAGAAGGAGGCAGCAGCTTGGCACACATTCCAAGGCAACGTTTCAGCAAGTCCGTACGCAGTTTGCACACATTCCGCGTATTTCTACACCAAGTCGAGGGAGGCCGTACAAGAATTTCAAATAACAGTATTCTGAAGAAAGACTGAATGATGGCACGCACTTCGAGACAAAGAATAACAGTTAGTGGTCGTACTGCACTGGAATCGAGGGCAACATTCCGCAGACAAGAAGTTTAGGCCGTCCCTACACGACTCCTCGAGGTCCGTACAAAGAAAGATTATTGTCGTTGCGCGCATTTTGAGGTGGTCAGACCGCCGCATTTATTGGTGTATTTTTGGGCACGAAAAACGCAGGAAATCCGTACAAAGACGTATTGCTGTCTCTCGTTTTATCGTTGCACATTTTCCGAGGCGGTGGTTAAGCACGGAAAAACGAGATAAGTTGTAATCTGTACTTGCTGATTTTTCTGAGTTTTTTCTCTTACTGTAAAAAGCATTTTCCCAGAAATAAGGAGCTTTTGAACTGTTTTTCCTCAAGAGTTGTAGGGGGTTTTTCCGGGGTCACCTTGACCAAAAATCACTGTGTTATAATGTGTTGAATCGCTGTTTGTATCTGCTGATTTTTTTTTTTTTTTTTTTTTTTAAATTTCTGCATTTTCCAGCATTCTGTAAATTTTCTAGAATTTGTGTTTTCAGCAAAAAAAATAAATTATTTTCCTGTTGTTGAATGTAAGGATATGGGAAAGGGCATTTAATTACGGAGTAATAAAGGTGAAACCTAAAACCGGGGTGGGAAACCTAAATTTCTACATGGTATCGAGCTTGAGTGTCAAGGCGCTTGGGGATGTATGAGTAGGAAAATTGCTGTACCGTCGATTTTTCACTCGTAAATATTTAAAATAAGTCGATTTTTCACAAACAAAAGATTTTTACCTTTACTACAGCAGTGTTATTTTTCAGTTTTAGGACAATAGGATGTCATTGGGACTGAGGGTGGAGGATAGGTTGGATGGGCATTCCAACTACAGCATTTGGAAGGAGAGAATGCAGAGTATCTTTGAGGAGGCAGAAGTCTGGGACATTATGGTACATACCACACAGAACCCTGTGAATGTGCCTACTGATGCTACTCAGTTGGCAGCATACAATAAAAAGAACAACAAGGGTAAGAGGCTGATTCTAGACGGAATCAAAGACCATTGCATTCCTCATGTGAGAGGGAAGAGAAATGCTCATGAGATGTGGACAGCATTGTCCAATCTCTACCAGAGTACCAATGAGAACCGGAAGATGGTCCTGTAGGAGAAGATGAAGACCATTAAGATGGGCAATGATAGTGCAGCTGGATATCTCACTAAGATTACTAATGTGAGAGATGAGTTGGCAGCGATTGGAGAGGCCATTCCACCCACTGAGTTGGTGCGGATTGCAGTGAATGGCCTCCCCCGTTCATGGATGAACTTTGCCGATGGAGTTTGTGCACGTGAGACCCTTCCCACATGGGAGAGGTTTTGGGATGATTGCATTCAGACAGAGATCAGGAAAGGTCAGCTTGGGGCAGCCAAGCCAGTTGAGCAGGATGAGGATGTAGCACTGTTGGCAGGACGCAAGAAAGGCAAAGGGAAGAAGCAGGCTTCCACAAGCAATGGTGGGGGCAAAGGCACAGGTAAAGGTAAACAGGATAACACACAGAAGGACTATTCCAAGGTGAAGTGTTGGAATTGTCAGAAGATGGGACACTATGCAGTTGTGTGTCCGGAGAAGAAGAAGAAGAAGAAGGGGAAGAACCAGAGCATGGCAGCTTCAGCAGAGGTTGAGGACCTTGCAGATCGCTTTGACCGAGAGTTTGGGTTCATTGCGTGTGAGTCTTCTAGTGCAGGATTACCTGCCACATAGGTTCAGAGGGAGCATGCATTTCCCTCGACTAGCAGAGCATCTTCGGGTATCTGGTATGTGGACAGTGGGGCTTCACGTCACATGACAGGAGTCCGTGAGTACTTCTCAGAGCTTTCAGAGAGTGGCACCGATGTAGAGGTAGTACTCGGTGATGACAGAGTTGTTAGAGCAGTCGGTGTGGGAACATTGACATTTCAGAGGGAGTCCAAACCTCCCTTGAAGGTGTCCGATGTTCTTTATGTGCCAGGGATGAGGAAGAACCTCATATCCGTCTCAGCTTTGGAGGACAGAGGATATGAGATACTATTCAGGGGAGGACAGGTGTTGATGTATCCCAGGGGCACTCCAGCTGATTCAGCTAGAGTGATAGGTGTACGCCATGCAAAGGTGTACAAGTTTGCATTTCAGCCCCTTTTGGCATTGAGCAGTAGTACCGACAGCAGAGCTAGCAGTTCTGAGCTGTGTGAGATTTGGCACCGCAGAATGGGGCACATGTATCATGGAGCCTTGAGGACTTTGCGGGAGATCACTACAGGTGTGCCAGATTTCAGTACTGATCACTTTGATACTTGCAGAGGATGTGCGATGGGCAAGTTTGCCAAATCCCCTTTTCCCAGCAGTGACAGCAGAGCGACCGGGATACTTGATTTGATTCATTCCGATGTGAGCGGTCGGATGTCTCATGTTTCCTTGAGTGGATATGAGTACTATGTGTTATTCATTGATGATCACTCCAGGAGGACCTGGATTTATTTTTTGAAGACCAAGAGTGAGGTCTTCAAGCGGTTTCAGGAGTTCAGAGCTCTTGTGGAGACACAGACAGGTCGGAAGATCAAGTCCCTGAGGTCGGACAATGGAGGAGAGTACACCCTTGGAGAGTTTGTTGACTATTGTGCGGAGGCAGGCATTAGGAGGGAGCTCACTATTCCTTACAACCCTCAGCAGAACGGGGTTGCGAGAGGAAGAACAGATCCATCGGAGGGGCTGCCAAAGCCATGTTACATGATCAGGGGTTGCCATTGTTTTTGTGGGTAGAGGCCTGCAACACAGCTGTTTACTTGCAGAACAGGAGTCCGCATCGTGCCTTAGAGCACATGACTCCGGAGGAGGCTTTTTCTGGGAAGAAGCCTGATATGGGTCATCTTCGTATCTTTGGGTGCATGACATACTCCTACATACCCAAGGAGAAGAGGACCAAACTAGAGCCCACCGCAGAGAAGGGTATCTTTGTGGGCTACAGTGAGACCTCAAAGGCCTTTCGGATTTACATTCCTGCGCAGAGGAAAGTTGTTGTCAGGCGGGATGTGAAGTTCGAGGAGGACAGGGCCTTTAGGAGGTCACGGGAGTTAGAGTATCCGGATCGGGCCCGGTGACCACAGCGAGCTGAGTCGGGCCGGCAGTGGACCAGTAAGTAGGGATCAGAGGATCCCAGGTACATCTATGACGATGTCGTCCGGGGCGCGGGGAGTGGCCTCGCAGTCGAGGGGTGGAGCCATGGGCGCACGCAGAGTGCTTCGATCGGGGGGAGTCCACCGATGGAGCGTCTGGCCACTGCGTACTCCCCGCATCTACAAAGTTCGAAAGGTGCAGGAGGACAAAGAGAGCAGACGCCCGTGAGTTCGGTGCTCCCCGATGTTGAGGAGGAGGAGTTTTATTCTCCCAAGGAGAAGTGCACTCAAAAAGAGGAAGCCCAAGTGGCTTCGTGACACCTTGAGAGAGGCCACATCCGTTGCTGGGCCTAAGAGGCCGGTCAGAGAGAGCAGACCACCTGAGAGGTTTTGTAGCTATATGGCAATGGCTACCAGCATCCTTGACTCTGAGCCTTCTAGCTATGAGGAGGCAGCTAGCCAGCAGGTCTGGAGAGAGGCCATGCAGGAGGAGTATTCTTCTATCATGAAGAATGATGTTTGGGAGGTGGTGCCGAGGCTCGAGGGCAAATCCATGGTTACTTCCAGATGGCTTTACAAGGTAAAGCATGCTGCAGATGGCAGCATTGAGAAATTCAAAGCGAGGTTTGTGGCTAGAGGGTTCTCCCAGGTAGAGGGAGTTGATTATGAGGAGACCTTCGCTCCCGTGGCTCGATATACTTCGATCCGCTCCATTATATCGATAGAAGCAGAGATGGGTTGGAAGATCCACCAGATGGATGTGAAGACCGCATTTCTCAATGGCTTCATACAGGAGGAGGTGTACATTGAGCAGCCACAGGGCTTTGAGGAGCATGGGAAGGAGTCCCATGTGTGCAGACTGAAGAAGGCCCTTTATGGCCTGAAGCAAGCTCCCAGAGCTTGGTACTCCAGGATAGATACATACTTGCAGGGGATGGGTTTCACAAAGAGTGAGGCAGATCCGAACCTTACTATATTGTGATAGGTGAGGAGCCTCTCATTCTGGTGCTGTATGTGGATGACTTAGTCATTACAGGTGCAGAGAGACTCATAGAGCACTGCAAGAGAGATCTTGCGACGGAGTTTGAGATGAAGGACATCGGCTTGATGCATTACTTTTTGGGTTTGGAGGTGTGGCAGGAGGAGGGGCATTTCTTCCCGGGACAGGGGAAGTATATTGTGGACATCCTTGGCAGATTCCACATGGAGGATTGTAGACCCATGTCGACACCGATGATCACCAACTGGAAGAAGCTTCATGCTTCGGATTCCGAGTTGGTGGATCCCACATTGTACAGACAGCCGATTGGTTCCTTGATGTATTTGGTCAACACTAGACCAGATATTTGTTTTGCAGTCAACACGATGAGTCAGTTTATGTGTGAGCCTAGGAAGGTTCACTGGGTGGCCGCAAAACACATTTTGCGGTACTTGCAGGGGACAGTGGATTATGGTCTGGACTACAGGCAGGGGGATGGAGTGAGATTGGCAGGTTACACTGATTCTGATTGGGCAGGCTGTGCTTCTGATAGGAAGAGCACTTCAGGGTGCTGTTTTGGGTTGGGTTCGGCAGTGGTGTCATGGTTCAGCCGGAAGCAGCAGTCAGTAGCATTGAGTTCAGCGGAAGCAGAGTATATGGCAGCCAGTCTAGCTAGTTGTGCGGCCATCTGGCTTCGCAAGATGTTGTTTGGCTTATTTGGTCAGCCGTTGAGACCTTCAGTGATTTACTGTGATAATCAGAGTTGCATTAAACTCACGGAGAATCCAGTATTTCATGACAGGTCAAAGCATATCGGGATCAAATATCATTTCATCAGAGACTATGTTCAGAAAGGAGCTGTGAAGCTTGAGTATATTCCCACCGATGAGCAGGTTGCAGATATTCTTACCAAAGCCTTACCACGGGGCAAGCATGTCTACTTCAGAGACAAGATGGGTGTGGTGAGGAACACCTTCCTCGGTAAGAGGGAGTGTTGAAATTTGGTACCGAAGGACAGGTGGTTCCCTAAGGCTTTGATCTTTGGCCTAGGGAAAAGTGTCCAAAAGAATTTAATTTTTTCTCCTAAAGTAACTTTATAATTTTTATAAAGTTAAATCTAATTTAAAAGTGACTTAAGTGATAAAGTTACTAAAGTGACTTTATAAAGTTATAAAGTCAAATCTAATTTTAAAGTGACTTTAAGTGATAAAGTCACTAAAGTTAAAGTGACTTTAAATAAAGTCAATATAAAATTAGAAAGGAAAAAGTGACTTTGGAAATAAAAGACTAAGTGGGTCTTTATTAAAGTGGGGTGAATTAAAAATGAAAAGTGAGATTTAAATGAGCATTTAATCTCATCCCTAGATCTCAATCTATCTCAGCCATTGGATTTAGGGATTCCCCAAAAGTCACTTAGGGTTAGGTTAAAGGAGGAAAAGGAGGAAAAGGTCATTCATTCTTTCATGAGCAAATTGGGAGAAGGAGAGCAAGAGAGCAAGGGAGATTTCTGGGCAGTGAGGAGAAGGAGACAGCAGCTTGGCACACATTCCAAGGCAGCAGTTCAGCAAGTCCGTACAGCAGAGTTTGGCACACATTCCAAGGCAGATTTTGGCACGTTTTTCTAGGAGGCCGTACAGCAATTTCAGCGCAGATTTCGAGGCAGCAAAGGGGCTGTTTTATTTGGCACGAATTTCGAGGCAGGCCGTACAGCAAGTGGCTGTACCGTTGCACGGAAATCGAGGCAGATTCCGTACAGCAAGTTTCTGCTGTCCTTTGGCACGAATTTCGAGGTCCGTACAGCAGCATTTATTGCTGTTTTGCACAGATTTCGAGGTGGCTGTACCGCTGCATTTATTGCAGATTTTTGGGCACGAAAAACGAGGAAATCCGTACAGCATTTATTGCTGTTCCTGTTTTGCTGTTTGCACATTTTCCGAGGTGGTGGTTAAGCACGGAAAACGAGATAAGTTGTATAAGTTTACTTGCTGATTTTTTGCTGAATATTTCTCTCACTGTAAAAAGCATTTTTCCAGAAATAAGAAGGAGCTTTCGAACTGGTTTTCCCCAAGAGTTGTAGGGGGTTTTTCCAGGGTCACCTTGACCAAAAATACTGAGTTATGATGTGTTGAATGACTGTTTGTTACCGCTGTTATTTTATTTCTGCATTTACAGCATTCTGAAAAAATTTCCAGAATTTGTGTTTTCAGCAAAATTTATTTTCCAGTTATTAAATGTATGGATATGGGAAAGGGCATTTAATTATTTTGGAGTAATAAGGTGAAAACTGAAAACCGGGGTGGGAAACTGAATTTTCTACACATGACTGCTCTCGTTCCCCAGAAGCATCCTCATATGATCCCATGGACTCATCTGAAGAAGAGTCCTCATCCTGGCATACAGAAGGAATTTCCTCCTATTCTGCCTCTGCCACATCATCTGCATCACTCAAGCATGAGTGATCAGGCCCCCAAGGTTCTTTGCAGATGAAGCAAAGTCCCTTCCTCCTCAACTCGTTCTTGCTACCAGATCCACCAAATTGGAGTAGCTCCTCCCTGGTCAACACTCTCCTGAAACACCCAATGTTTTGCTCGACCAAACTCTCAGCCAATTTATAAGCAACAGGTGAAACCAATTGTTCTCTACTCCAAATGGTCAACAACCTAGTCTGTAGCATCCTGCAAATGTCATCATTGTTACCCATGACTCCGGCCATGATTTCTAAGATTTTGATCCTCTTCTCAATGGCAATACCCCAGATGTTATGTAGATCCTAAAGATTCTATTCTATTAGTTGGAAAATGTAAAATTCCCAATTAGCGATAGCTAATTGGAATTATTAATTTTGACCAATTTTGCCTTATTATAGTCGGAGCATGAATAAAGTGAGTAAAATATTAATTAACTCACTTAGGATAAAACGCTTTCCTAAGTCCACATCGAAATTAAGGGAGTGGGACCTAGTGGCCAAGTGGACAACGTAGGAGAGGGACGCAGACCACGTGGGCAGCGTGGGGCCTACCTCACGCAGATGAGAGGGGCAGTGTGGGCCAAGGAGCACGTGGAGATGGTGGGGCCTAGCGAGAGAGAGGCCCAGCATTATAAAAGGGAGGAGAGCCCCCTCATTTGGTCATTCTTGTTTAATGCATATTGAGCTAGTCATTTCGACTTGGAACACACTGGTTGTTTAGCTTGTCTGTAGTACTGTTCAGTACATCGGGTGTCTCCGTTCGGAGATCCCACCCTCAGCCCCGGGAGACTTCGAGTGCTTGCTCGGGTGAGGTATTTCCATCAACATTTCGGAGGAGGATTGGAGGTTGCATTCGTGGAGCAGAGCATTTAGAGACTGCGCAGTCTTGAGAGGGAGGACGCAGTCCATCTTGGGGGAGCTCCGGAGTGGCACTATTTTGGAGGATTCAGGCCGGAGGATTGAGCAAGGGGCCAGCCCTTGCCTATTGGAGACATTTGATAGAGTGGGAGGCCAAATTTTGGAGGCTTGCATTCAGCACCAGCGTGGCCCTTGGGAGGATAGCATAGATCCTCAAGGGAGGCATTTTCGGGGGTCGACCATTTCAGAAACGTTCTCTGGGCTTTTCTGGGTATTGTCAGTAGATGCCGATTCCAGAGTATCAGATTTTTCCGAGTAGGGGAGCAGCCCCAAATACTCATTTTGTTCCAGCAGTAGCAGCAGCACGGAAGTATTCCAGCAGCTTGGACACAGAGCAGAGAGCAGCCATTTCCATTGATATTCTGAGAGTCTTCCTACACTTGCCTTGTGCAAGTCGAGGTGCCATCATTTTGATCACCTCTTGTACTCAATTCTATTTCTCAGTATAATAAAATGGCTTAGCATTCTTTCTATTTCAGGTGTATCTACTTCATGATCTGTTTCTAGCATTTTATATCTTGTTATATGCTTTGTATTACTGTTTATTTCCCCTTCGGGATATTACAGTGGTATCAGAGCTCATAGACCTGGCTCAGCTTGTGGAGCAAGTTGTCTATGACACCGAGAGAGAAGTCGTATATTTGCTACAGGGGTAGGAAGTACCGTGACAAAGAACGTAAGTTACAAATCACCTATGGAGAGGGTGACTGCGTTCCAGTAGTGGACGCAGAGCAGGAGGAACTGATAACAGATGATAGTGATGCGAAGAAGTTTGGAGAAATGCTCCTCAAGTCAGTACAGGATCTGTCGAGGCAGATTGAGGTGATGGGACAAAGATTCACTGCTGTAGAGGCTAGACAGCGTGAAACCCCAAGGGGTTTCTAGATTGGTGAGGGATCAGGCACATCCCACCATTTGCAGAAGCACGATGCCACTCAGCACATGGCATCACATGCACCCACACATTCCACCATGCCCACTTTTCTGGCGGCAGACACAGGGGCAGGAGCACAGCAGGAGTCGGAACCCGGCCACATGGGTGATTACTTTGCTGAGTATCAGCCATACGGGCAAGAGTTCAGGGATGCCCTTTCATTTCGAGATTTTGTCCAGCTCCAGCGGGACAGCAGACCCCGCGACCATCACAGGGGACACCGTCATTATCACGAGGGAGACACTCAGCGTACGATGAGCAGGTTTCATTTACCTATGTTTAATGGCTTATCAAATAGTTCGGCAAAGGCTTGGGTGGAGAAGCTAGACATATACTTCCAGCTCAACCAGATGGTAGAGACGAAGGTCATCAAGGTGGCAGCGCTGCACCTGGATGGTGAGGCTCAGGATTGGTAGTTCCATGGGATGATTACACTCGGGCATTCGACAATGACCACATATGTCGAGTTCACCCGGAGGTTGATAGAGAGGTTTGATCGGAGGGATTCGGAGGAGCACTTTGTTGAGCTGACGAGGCTCAAAAAACAGGGAGTCCGGATCAAGGTTACTTGGAAGCGGGAGCGGGAGCGAAGCACGGAGCGCCATTTTTAAAAGCTTCCGGTTCGGAGCGTTTTCGAGAGCGTTTTTATATATATATATATATTAATATTTTTTATATTTTTTATATTTTGATGCATATATGTCAACAAAAACATGTAGAATGATGAATTAGACATAAAAAACATAAAAACATAGATTGAATCATATAACATCAATCATCTAGAAGTTATAATCTTCATCAACCACACCCACGAGTTGGAAGCAGAGAACATATTGACTCTTGAGTCTCGCAAATCATCAATCTGAAGGTTTCAAGCTTTCAAAATTCAATATATAACATTTATCATCATTGATATATAACATTTACCATCATTGATTTCAAATTTCAATATCTAACATTTATCATCATTGATTCATTGATTTCAAAATTCAATATACATTTATCATCATTGATATATAACATTTATCATCATTGATTCATTGATTTCAAATTTCAATATATAACATTTATCATCATTGACTCATTGATTTCAAAATTCAATATACATTTATCATCATTGATATATAACATTTATCATCATTGATTCATTGATTTCAAAATTCAATATATAACATTTATCATCATTGATATTATATAACATTTATCATCATTGATTCATTGATCACCATACAAATTTCATGAAGCATCATATTCATAATTCATAATGACTTGTAAACAATAAACTTATAAATGCCAACTTCAAAGTTTCACCTTTCAAATTCAAACTTCAAACTTAAATTGTCATTAAATATATGAAATCAGAAAGAGTCAAGTTTCAACTGTTCAATTGTCAACAACAAATAGAAAAGACTAGTAAACAACAAATCTATTTCATCTGGCTGGCCCCTTGCCACGCCCACGAGAAATGTCTAATTTTTGTGAGCCACGAGGAAATGTTGGTCTTCTAGTACTCTCAGAGTACCACGACCACGACTAGAAGGTGGAGGCTGGATCTGTAAAGGAACAACAGTGTGATATCGAGGAGTGGCACTAGCACTGGCACTGGCATTGGCACCCGCACTGCTACCAGTAGATGGTGGGACTGGCCCTGTGTGTGGCGGTGCTGCTGATGCTTCATCATCATCCCTATAAAGTTCTGCTTCCAATTCTTCCAGATGTAACGTGCCGTCCTCCAAATTATCATCCTCTGGGTTGTTGTCCCAGACTCTGTATGATTGATCGTCATTTGCCCGATCACAGTAATGGCTCAACAACCTCAAGTTATAATGCACATAAACCAAGCTTTCAGCTCGGTTTTCATTCAGCTTGTTTCTTCTCACACTATGTATAAAGTTGTAGGTGCTCCAACACCTCTCTGCAGAAGAAGTGTTCACAACCTGTGAGAGAACTTTTTTAGCCAACTTTGGCAAAAGTCCCATGCCGCCATATGCTTCCCACCATGTGAGAGCATCAAATTTGTCCATGTCTTCCATTGCATGGAAAGAACCAAAGTTAGCAGTGCAACTGAAGTATTTGCCTAATTCAAGGCGCAATCTAGCACACTCTTCCTTGTCAGGTACCAATTTGTCCAATGCCTTCATGTACCCCTCTTGTACCTCTGGATCTGTGTGAGGTTTCACCCTGACCCCACCTCCAGGTGCAGGTTGGCCCAACCAAGATGGAGAGTAATATTTTGGCGTAAGGATATATGCCAAAGCATGTAGTGGAACATTGAGTTTATTCCACCATGCACACACACAGTCATGAATCATAACATACAAGTTGGGATCATTATCCTTAACAATATCTTTTATTTGCCCCAACATGCTATCCATCTGCTCATAAACCTCTCCAATCACTGGTTTATCAGTATTTGCAAAGCGAATCATGTTATAAATGGGCTTGGTAAAACTCAAAATTTCCCTCACACGTGCCCAAAACAGATGGTCAAGGGCGGTCTCCTCCACATGTTCGAAACCCTGCATGTCAACTATTGTTGCCGCCCTGTCCTTTAATAGCTGCCAGTGTGGGGTTGATACCATTGTAGCCAATGACTCTCTTACCTTCAAAAGGCGCCTGAAGGTGAGGTAATAGCTAGCAAATCCTAGTTTTTGCTATTTTCAACAACTCAATTTGGAGTGAGTACGGAAAAGCCCATGGGTATTGCTATGATTTGTAATAAATTTTATCATTTTTTTACCTTTCTTGTACAAATCACCAAGCCATTTGAATTGAGGTTGTTTGTTTTTTGATGATATCATGCATCAAAAGGTTCATTGTGTGAACCAAACACCCGGATCAAAAAATGTTGGGGTATTTATCCTCAACAATTGCTCCTGTTGCACTTACGATTAGCGGCATTATCGATGATGACTCTGTATGACATTGTATGGCCCGAGTCTTTTCAATTATATCAAGTAATGGTTCTGCAATGTTAATGCCGGTTTGAATTTCTCCGAATAATCATAAGTCTGCTAGGAAGGCGCACCACTAACAGACACTGACCCAAAACATTTATCAATGGTTTTCCTTTTACATTGGTCCATCCATCGAGAGACAATGGACGCCCCATGCTCATTCCACGAACTTGTCATTCTAGCCAAAGAATTGTTTATTTTAGCTCTTTCATGATCAAGACCCACGGTTCGCCTTGTCATACCCAGGGCTTTTGTATCCTTTGGGGGGCATCATTAATGGCGAGAAACCATTTCATGCCAATAAGGTGAGCGAAGAACATTGAATGGCACCCCCACATGCATATAGAAAGCAGGTAAACTTTTTAATCCACATCATTCCTACACCCTTGCATGCTAGGAAATCGGATATGGTTCTACGCCTTAATCCAGATGCCACTTGTTTCCAAAACCACGGCATGGGTGGAAGTTGAACTTGTTTGTCCATGATGTGTTGGGCCTTTGAATCAATGAAACCCCCTAGATCTTTTAAATGATCTTTGTAGGGCAACCCCCTCTTCCTTCCTATATATCTCTCTGCGTAGTGTGGCACAAAAACACAAACTTTGATTCCAAGATTTTTAGTTCCATCCCCCTGGCATTATCCCACAAAGGTGCCTTCTCGAGACGGGTGTATGAACCATGGTATTGTTTATTGCAATGGGGGCAAATAAATTTAGTGGTTCCACCACCTTTCCCTCCTTCCATTTTACGAACATATTTCCACAAAGGATATTGGTCTTGTTTAGTTGGGGGAATCTATGTTCTCGGGGTCTCCACTCCCCACTTCCTCGTCGAGCATAATCCTCCTCCTCTTCGAGGATTTTCTTCAGGATCCACCATAACCCTCCTCTTCATCCTCCTCTTCTTCGATTTGCCTCTTTCTTCTAGCACTCTCCAACACCATTATCACAAAGAAAGGAACCAACATGAGGAAAAATCCCTAGCCATATAGCCATGATGGAAACAAGTTTCAAGTTTCTAGCACCAAAAACAAATGGAAAAAATGCCAAATGGGAATAGGAAATGCAACATAGGAAAAAAAACTATTCATTTTTTTAAGTTTTAAATCCAATAAAATGCAACATTCAAGAAAAATTCAAGTTTTCATTTTTTAAACAATTTAACAATCTACAAATTCATCCTAGAAAATACTAAATTGGATTAGAAAGCCTACCTCTTTCTTTGCAATTCTCTGTCGACCCTTGCTCCTTGCTCTCACATCGGCCTTACTCCTTGCTCTTCCGTCGGCCTTGCGCTCTCCTTGCTCTCCTTCTTGCTCTCTCTCTCAACTCAACAAACAATAAAATGTAAAATGAAACATTATAAAAAAATCGATTTTTTCACTTAAAAAAAATTTGCGCGCGGTGGGAAGCGTTTTTTGTTCGGAGCGTTCGGGGAGCGAACGCTCCCCGTCCTCCGACGAAGCGTTTTTAAACGTCGGAAGCGCTCAGGGAGCGTTCGCTCCCGAGCGCTTCCTGAAACGCTCCCGAAAAGATAGGGAGCGTTTTAACAGGTTCGGAAACGCGCTCTCGAAAATGCTCCCTTCAGGAAGCGTTTTCGGGAGCGCGTTTCCGAGCGTTTCCGAAACGCTCCCGCACGGAGCGCGTTTCGGAAATGGGAGCAAAGGGGGTTTGAAGCTTCCCCACAACCTAGATTTAACTACACGGGAGTGATAAGGAGAAACTGATAACTGGGGTTGGGTCTAAAATTTCTACAACACTCATCCTAAAAGTGCCATTAAGACCTTTTGGAGAGCCTGGACCCTGTATAGGGAGACCAAACCCCAAGATGAAGATCCATTTGCAACCCTTATAGAATCCAGTGTGTCTCCTCACCTTCCAGTACAACAGTTATTAGTGCAATTGAGCAAATAAAGTGACAAATCATGGAACCAAGTGGGCACTTCATAGTGGCATGCCCTTCCATAATGTGCTTTAGAGTGTACAAGTGTCTCCAGGTTCAAGAAGGAGGTTACTCAAGGACCCTATTAGGTGGTTTCAACCTCTAAGGGAGTGCCAGGTCCATGGTACATCTGTCATATGGCAAGTGTCATGTGATATAAAGATGGAACATAGTGGGGCATCAGGGGAAGGCTCCAAGCCATATGCCATGGTACAAGGGTAGCTATGATGAGGGAAGCCCACACTTGGGTGTATTGATGTAGCAGGGAGTAATCGTGGTACATGACTTATCCTGACCTATATTTTTCCACCCTTCTTCATATGCCTTTTTTCTTTTATTGATTTTTCTTTTTATAACTGGTCGGGGCTCTAGGGAATGAGAGCATGATGTGAATGATATAGCAGTGAAAATCACCTTAAGGTTGAGCAATTCATAGCCTATTAAGGGGTGGGACAGTCATCGGTTCCTTAATGATGCAAGGGGCCAATATAGGGGCCTTAGGAACAAGCGTGATTGTCATAATGATAGGGGCTAGAGCTCATGTTTGCTTTTTCCCACGTGCTAAATTTGTATGTCCCAACCATCTTTTGCATTTATGGTTTATCTCCTATTTAGAGTGGCCAAATTATGATTTTTACTTTCTTTTTAGCCGCATCAACCTTGAGAGGCCTGACCTAATGTGAGGACAAGGGTAGCGGGAAGGCTAAATCCTTGTGGACCCAATGGACAAATGTGGACCTGGATGGGAAATATGTGGAGAAGGTTTTATAATGAGTGGCAGAAGGGAGTGATGTATGTGGTGTCAAGAAGTGGGACCGTGCAACCAAAATCAAGGTTTCCCATGTTGTGCCACTCCTAAAGCTAGTAAGCAATAAAGGAGATCCCACGAGACTAAGATACACGGTTAACCACCAAGTTGGACAAGGGTACAAGAGTACAAACCAAGCCCATTATTTCCACGCCAAATCCCCCCACTATTGCATGCCCAAAAGTGTCCTTGATAAGTAAGTAAAAATACCCAACTACATAATGAAAGCCATAACTTCGAGGTCGGAAGGCCCACCTTCAAACATAGGATCATGACAAATGGACATGGGTGCATAATGGCTGGCTCAGGTGGCAGAGGTGATGGCACATCGAGCTATCTGGTGGCGACTATGAGGGGCTACTGGTTGCCGACTGAATACAATCTAGGAGAAAAAAATTCTCCTATGGGTGTCACCCACAAGTGATGGGTAACAAAGCCCACTCAGGGTTGCGGGGGAGCATACACCCTATCAAATCTGCTCCCGAAGCGTGCTCTTGAAATTCACCCCCTAATTTTTTTTTTTATCTCCCTAGCTTTTTTCACAATTTGTTTTTGCAAACACGTTCCAAATGCAATATTTTTTCAAAGAAACAAGAATTTTTGAGTGGGGCAACCTAAAGGTCAAGCCTATGGCCCTAGTATTGATATGAAATTCATGGTAATATTAAATTCTTAAAGTAAAAGTGACATTCTCCTTTATCTTTCATTTTTATCTTTACTCAAATTTTTAACATTACCATGAAATGACTCGTGATGTTTGTGAGTGGTTTCGACCCCATTGGATTTCATATGTTGAAAGTGGAATTTTAGATCTCACTCAATATCCAACAAACTTATTAGTTTTTCAAGATCGGGAGGAATTGCGATATTTCCATTGGATTTTGTCATGTACTAGGGTATGGAACTTGTTTTTAATCAAGAGCACCAATCCCTCTATGTACCTTGATGTTAGTGGCATTGGTTGTCAAACTCCTCTATTACGACCCTACTAAAAATGTACCCATCACTCAAACAAAATCTTGACTTGACATACTACGTTTTTTCTATCTTATGTTAATGCTTAGAGGGTGATATTAATGACAAAGATCCCAAGATAAGCAATGATTTTGATGATATGAAGGTATTTGTTGTAGCATGATTTTTTGGATGCTAGAGGCCATCTAGAGCCTATTTGTTGAAGTATTTTCGGTTCAGAGATGGATTGCCCTCAATGCTATTTTGGTTATGTGCACCCTTACATGCTATATAAATGAAAACTTATAACTTCTGGAGCTGCGGTTGATGAAGATTGTAATTGTTAGATGATTGATGTTATATGGTTTAATCCATGTTTTTATGGTTTTTATAACTAATTCATCATTTTAGATGCTTTTGTTGACATATATGCATCATAATATAAAATTATATATTTTATAAAATTTGCTGTCGATTCGCTCCCGACCTGGGAGCTTTTGAAAATGTCGCTCCGTGCTCCTGCTTTCCCTCTTGCTTCCAAGCAACCTTGAACCCACTACGATATACAGTAATAGTCAGAATTGCATCAATCTCTCGAGGGATTCAACATTTCATGATAGTCCAAATATAATGGCATTCCTATCTAAGTACTGGTTGTAGACATTCTCACAAAGTCCCTTATGAACGGAAACTTTGTATTGTTCAGAGACAAAATGGGAGTGATGAAGAACACTTTCCTATCTAAGGAGTGTTAGAAGTTAGCTAGGAAAGTGTTTTCCACTTAGGCTTGGAGCTAGCATGTGGTAAATCATCCTAAAGTGACTTGGAGTTTAATTCAACTTTATGAGATATAAAGTTAATGAGAAAAGTGCAATTTGTTAATGTCAATGAATGATTAAAACACAAGCATTGGATCAAGAGGGGCCAAGATTAGATCTCAACCCTTGATCTTGGAGGTTAGGTGTAACCCCAAAGAAAACTCTGTCTTGGCTTTATAGTGGCATGAATCCCAAGGAGAGACTAATTCCAATTGATGAGTGAGTGTCTCATGAGAAAGGAGAGAGGTCGAGCTGAAGGAAGGACAATGTTATGAATAAAATACTCACGAGTCATAACCCTCAATTAAAATAAATACAATATTAAATAATTAAGATAATTAAATTAATTAATGTCTCATTCAATTATGAAGAGACATGAGGTCAATAGTCATGACTTTTTATCTTCGTGGCCAGTCAATGCTTATAAAGGCACACCGCCACGAAGAATTGTAAATCATCCATTCATATCTTATAATACAATTTACTTTACAAAATACAAATCTACCTACAATATTCCAGTTGCGTAATATTCTTAACGCCCCAGTGGTATCAGAGCCTCTCAATTATCTGGATAATTCGTTGCAAAGTTTGCTCATCTACACCATAATCGCTACTCTATATTCTTTATGCTTCCATCGTTACTTTCACTAGTCCTTCATCATTCCTCGTGTGTACAGTCCAACCCGTGTTACCATTGATACACTCGCTCTCCGTTTGAATCTCCCTAAATCTTGTTGTTTCGTTGTTCCTATCATACCGGACCTCGCACATACTAGTCTGTTCCCACACTCTGATTTTGCTGTTGATTCCTATCATCGTGCTAATATCTGCTGTTGCGCCTATCTCCTCGCTGTCACTCTAGCTACTGCGCCTATCGCCTGTCGTCTTGCCTGTGTTCATTTTCCCCGACCACAGTGACTCTTGGTTGTCAGGTTTACCTTCGCTGACCATTTCGTGCCTCCGCGATCAACACGTTTTCCGAATCATGTTCCGCTGATTCCTGTACCGCATGTCATTCCCGATAATCTCCCGCAACTTCTTACTTCGACGGTCCAACTTCGCTGCCCACCGCCCACGTCATTACTACGCTCTGCCTCACCGTCGACTCCACCTTCAAATTGTGAAGCCAATTGTTACTGTCAATGATGGCCACGACTATTGAAAAAGTCGTATTTGTTGGTAACTTAAATTATATACAGTTCAATTCAACCCGATAGTTTGATTTTATAAGGGAGTGTCTCGGTTGATATACTTTTAGTTAAAAAGTTATACAATATATATATATATATATATATATATATATATATATATATATATATATATATAATTTAAAAAATATATATTATATATAATTTTTAATTATACTGTATATAATTTATAACTATATAATATACAATTTATAATTATATAATTTATTATTATATAATTACTTTAAAAAAATAAAAAAATATTATTATTATTATTAAATAAAAAAAAATTGGGTCAAATAAGAAAAAGAAGAAGTCCCAAATGGGGAGCAATAACAATGACGATATCAAAAAAATCCGGGAAGAGCTCAATAAGATGAATGATTGCATCAACAATGTCGAAAAGTCAGTAAATGATCAAGACAAAATGGCCAAGGATATTGCATATTTAAAAGACATGATGAGCCAACATTTTGGGAAGGCTAATCCACCCTTAGCCACACAAAGTCTGAAGACACCAGAAGATCAAAATTCTCCAGTTCACGACTTCCTAAAAACTCTACAGACACGGATACCATAAGTGCACTTTGAAGGTTCTCAATACTATACTAGGTCTCCAGAAAGGAACCTCTTTAAAATTAAAAATGAATCACCTAAATATGATGGCAAGGATAATAAGGGCGCCATCGTTTGGGTAACTTTATAATAAAGTGTTCCTTTTCCTAGTAGATTGACGTTGTAACTGAGAGAGGGGGCCTTGGGGGTCCACGTGGATATGATGGGGAAGGCATCAGGCTAACCCAAGGTAAACTGCGCAGATCCAGGGAGAGTTAAGTTTTGGAGGGAATTTGATGTTATAAAAGGAGAGGCTCTCACCTCATTTGATCATTCATGATTTGATATTCTTATTGATAGCTGGACTTTGTCTGCTTCAGCACGCCGGTTGTTTAGTCGGTCTGCCGCACTGTTTAGTGCACGAGTGTCTCCGGTCGGAGATCTCACCCTTAGCCTCGGGGGACTTCGAGTGCCTGCCCTGGTAAGGTTTTTCTGGTTTCACCCTTAGCTTCGGGGGACTTCGAGTGCCCGCCCTAGTAACGTTTGTTCTGAGTACACTTTTCAGTTCCAGTAGCAGAGCAGCAGCAGTTTCTGAAGCAAATCTGAGGAGGAGAAGCCCTCTAGTGGCTGCGCAGTTCATTGAGGAGAGGACGCTGTCTCATCCAGAGAGAGGACGCAGTTTTATTCAGGAGGGAGAGGACGCTGTCCTAGGAAGGACGCAGTCCAGTTCTGGCAAGGGAGAACGCTGTCCAGTGAGGAGGAGGACGCTGTCAAGTCTGGAAGGGAGGACGCTGTCCATTTCTGAAGGGAAGGGTTGCAGATCTGAAGGCCTATTGTTAGATCCAATCTGGGAAAGGGTAGATCTGAGCAGCCACTTGCAGATCCAGTCTTGTATCTTGCAGATCTGGAGGTTTAGCCCTAGATCCATCTTGGGGAGTTGCAGATCTGAGGAAATATTGGCAGATCTAGTCAGATCTGAAGGGTTAACATCAGATCCAGCTCTAGAGGCTGTAGATCTGAAGAGATATTGTCAGATCTAGCATAGATATGAAGGTTTGGTGACAGATCTGATAGGGGAGGACGCAGATCAGGAAGGGAAGGACGCAGATCTGGTTTGGAGGCTTCAGATCTGTCAGATCTGAGTGTTCAGGAGCAGATCCACTTGGTAGGACGCTGATCTGATGAGCAGACTTGGGAGAGGCAGACACAACAGCGTTTTCTAGCCTTCAGAGGCTGATCTATTTGTTTGGAGGATTTGGTGACTGGTGCTCTATCTGTTTCTGCGCTGTCACTAGCAGACATTGCCATTGTGAAGGGTTTGCGCTTGGAGATCGCCGTATTTACCGCCTTTCGCCCCGCACGTCACAGCTCATCTTTCGCCCTTGCAGAGCAGCCAGGACGCCGTCCTTGTTGTGCCCATTTTCTGTTGGAGAGGGTCTCCACTTCTGCTCAGGGCAAGGATAGGTGCACTTACTCGATTTCTTGTACTCCTCTCTATGTACTTTCCGATTAATAAAATGGCTCAGTTTCTGGTGTTCCATGTGCTATGATTCAGTGATCTGGTTCATTATTATATTTTCTATATCTGCATTGGTGTATTTCTGTTTATTACTGGTTATTCCCCTTTGGGGATATTACAGTGGTATCAGAGCTTAGATCTGGCTCAGCCTGTGGTGCTAGCAATCTATGGCACCTAGGGGTCACCCCAGTCTCCTCGGGGGAAGCGATTCTGATTCAGAGGCAGAACGGAGGAATCCAATGGAGGCCATGTTTGCGAGATTGACTGAGAAGTTGACTGAGAAGATGGATGCAAAGATGGATGCATTTATGCAGGAGGTAACCAAGAAGGTTGCAGAGGGGACGCAGAAAGAACCCCCTAGGGTCTTTCAGGTAGGGGAAGGATCGGGAGCATCTAGTTGCATACCGGATGCTATTCCCATTGTGACAGCACAGAAGGTCGATTCCATGGACACGCGACCTACCATGCCTACTTTCCCGGTAGAGGAAGAGGAGCAAACAGCATCAAGAGATGGGGGTCTCGATCATCATGCAGTTCTGTTTGCAGACTGGCGAAGCATGGGACAGGAATTCATGGATGCTTTCCCTTTCAATCAATATATCCAGTTCCGATGTGGCGGCAAGCCTCATGATCGAAATAAGGGACGGGGCTCCCACCGTGATAGTAACCGTGCAGCCAGCAAATTTCATTTGCCGATGTTTGATGGGTCACCAAAGACTATAGCCAGGTCTTGGGTGGAGAAACTAGACCTCTATTTTCAGCTTAACCAGATGCCAGAGAGGGAGGCCATTAAGATGGCTGCATTACATCTAGAGGGTGAGGCCCAGAACTGGTGGTTTCATGGGTTGACAACACTGGGACATTCCGCAGTGACGACATATGCCGAGTTCACCAGGAGAGTGGTGGAACGTTTTGACAGGAAGGACCCGGATCAGCCTTTCCTCGAGCTGACCAAGCTCAGACAGACGGGGAGTGCAGAGGCATACATCTCAGACTTCTTGAGGGTTTCAGTGATGGTACCTGACTTATCAACAGCTCGGATGGTCACGATGTTTGTGGAGGGGCTGTCAGAACCACTTCGTGGCCTAGTCCGGTCGAACAAACCGGCTACACTACAGGATGCTGTCAGTAGGACCCGTGACCTACAAGATGTCTTGCCTAGGACTCGGCCACCTTATCCCCAGAGACAGGCTTTCCAGCCCAAGGGTAAGGACACGAGGGTTCCGCCTCCCAAGGCGAATCCCGGACGAGGACAGTATGATGATGAGGCTAGGAGAGAGCTGAGACGGAAGCGATTATGCTTCACCTGCCAGGAGCCGTGGGCACCAGGGCACAAGTGCACAGCAGGGAAGGCACATTTCATAGAGGTCTTCTCCGAGGGCAGTGGAGAAGAGGATGAGTTGGATGATGAGGAGGCGGGAGAATGTTATGCAGCGCAGAGTACCTTACCACCACCTCCACCACCCGATGCAGGAGAGGCATCATTCGCACCTACTGGGGGAGCTCTAGCAGCATTGCGAGGAGTCCCCAAGTATCTGACATTGCGCGTACGAGGGACAGTACGGGGGCAGCGTGTTTCAGTTCTAGTTGACAGTGGGGCCACCCACAACTTCATCGATGCCCAGATGGTCGCATGGAGAGGCATACCCATGGAGAGCTTTGATGGGTTTTCAGTTTTGGTTCCAGGAGATCAGACCATGGCTTGTGCTCGATATGTACCAGAGTTATCAGTAACGATGGGCACCTATACATTGACCGATCACTTCTTTGTGGTGGACATTCCGGACACCAATGTGATATTGGGAGTGCAGTGGCTTATCACTCTGGGGAAGGTCACAACAGATTGGAAGGCCTTGGAAATGGAGTGGGATGATCCCAAGACGGGGAGGCATGAGAAGATCCGAGGGCAGAACACATATCCGCCCCAGACAGTATCGGCACACAGCATGGATGCGACATTCCGCAGGGGAGATATAGAGTGGGCAGTCGAGTTGCGGGCTTCAGAGATAGTAGATACGGGAAGGGCGGTGCACCCTGATCTACAGACTCTTCTCGACAGGTATGCAGTAGTTTTTGGAGACATTCCACCAGGACAACCACCAGATCGGGGGTTTGAGCACACGATCGAGTTGGAGCAGGGGATACAGGCAGTGATCACCACCCCATATAGGCATCCCAAGGCCTATCGGGATGAGATAGAGCGGGCCATTCAGGAGCTGCTGGCCCTTGGGCACATTCGACCCAGCACCAGTCCTTTCGCTTCTTCAGTAGTGCCGGTGAAGAAGAAGGATGGCACATTACGCATGTGCATTGATTACAGAGCTCTGAACAAGAAGACTTTGAAAAACAGGTACCCCAGTCCCAGGATCGATGAGTTGATGGACGAGTTGAGAGGAGCACGATTCTTCTCAAAGATTGATTTGAGGTCCGGGTACCATCAGATACGCATGAGGGAACAGGACATTCCCAAGACTGCTTTCAAGTGTCATTATGGGCACTTTGAGTTTCTGGTTATGCCATTTGGACTGACCAATGCACCTGCCACTTTTCAGTCTTGCATGAACCATATCTTCAGGGATCATCTGAGGAAGTTCGTGCTAGTTTTCTTTGATGATATTCTCATATACAGCAGGACCTGGGAGGAGCACCTCCAGCACATTGAGACGGTCTTGCGCATTCTAGAGGAGCAGCAGTTCTTTGCCAAACTCTCCAAGTGTGAGTTTGGATTGACAGAGATGTTGTATTTGGGACACATCATAGGAGTGGACGGGGTGAGAGTCCATGACGAGAAGATCCGGGCCATCAGGGACTGGCCTGAGCCGCGGAATGTGACGGAGCTTAGAGGATTTATTGGTATCTGCACTTACTACAGGAAGTTCGTCAAGGGCTTCTCACAGCTTGCTGCACCCCTCACAGAGCTGACGAGGAAGGGGGCATTCAGTTGGACGGATACCGCCCAGCGAGCTTTTGATAAGCTCAAGGAGGTGATGAGTAGTTGTCCGGTGCTGGCATTGCCCGATTTTACTCAGCCCTTTATCCTAGAGTGCGATGCATCAGGGGAAGGGATTGGAGCAGTTTTGATGCAGGAGGGTCATCCGATTGCATTCGAGAGCCGAAAGCTCCTTCCACATGAGAGACTTTATCCTATCTATGATAAGGAGATGTTGGCCATCATGCATGCATTGGCCAAATTCCGGCAGTACTTGGTAGGCGGCAGATTCAGAGTCAGGACAGATCATAACAGCCTGAAGCACTTTCTGGAGCAGAAGCAGTTACAGGAGAGGCAGCAGAAGTGGATCAGCAAGATCCAGGCTTACGACTTTGACATAGAGTATGTCAAGGGGAAGAACAACGTGGTAGCAGATGCCCTTTCCCGTAGACCAGCCACGTTATCCCTCATGAGCTTGGACGCTGATTGGAAGGCTCGACTACTGGTTGAGTATTCCAAGGATAGATTTGCATGTGAGGTGCTGGATGGACAGGTAGCAGATAGCAGGTACAGGGTGGCAGATGAGGTCATCTATTACAGGGATCGGATCTTCTTGACTGAGGGGTCTCAGCTCAAGGAGAAGATACTCCATGCCTCTCATGATTCACCATTGGCGGGCCATCAGGGGTTCACCAAGATGTACAGGGCCATCCGAGAGAGATTTGCATGGAAGGGCCTCAAGGAGGACGTACTCCAGCATGTTCGGGAGTGTGAGGTTTGCCAGCGGAACAAAGGGGAGATGAACCATCCCGCAGGGTTGTTGCAGCCGCTTCCCATTCCAGAGGGGAAGTGGGAGAGTGTTTCGATGGACTTCATCACGGGTTTGCCCACAGTGCAGGGCAAGGACTGCATCTTCGTGGTAGTTGACCGGCTAACGAAGTATGCTCATTTTTTCGCCATTTCGGCACATTATACAGCAGCGCAGGTGGCAGAGCTGTTTTTCCGGGAGATTTTCAGATTACATGGTCTGCCCAAGACCATCGTTAGTGACAGGGACAGCCGTTTCATGGGGGGTTTTTGGCAGGAGCTCTTTCGACTAGTAGGGACCGAGTTGACACCGAGCACTAGCTATCATCCCCAGACAGACGGGCAGACAGAGATAGTTAACAAGTGGCTGGAGGGCTACTTGCGTAACTACGTCAGTGGGCAGCAGAGAGCATGGTTGAAATGGCTACATCTGGGCGAGTACTGCTACAACACAACCCACCACATGACCATTGGCATGACACCTTTCTATGCGTTGTATGGATACCATTCCTTATCTTTTGTGGATGTGATGTTTGGTGTTAGCAAGGCTCCACGAGCCAAATTATGGATCCAAGAGAGCCAAGACATCCTCCGGGCTCTCAAGGACAACATAGCCACCGCACAAAATCAGCAGAAATTATATGCAGACAGGGGCCGAGTGGAGAGACACTTTGAGGTAGGGGATTTGGTCTACCTACGGTTACAGCCATACCGCCAGTCTTCACTCAAACAGAAGGGGGCAGAGAAGCTTAAGCCCCGCTTCTATGGACCATACAGGGTGATTCGTAGGATTGGTCAGGTTGCATATGAGTTGGAGCTGCCCCAAGGCAGCCGGATTCATAACATCTTCCATGTATCATGCCTGAAGAAGGCACTGGGCCAGCATGTGACAGTCACCGGGGAGCTACCACCGACAGATGATGAAGGGCACTTCGTATTACAGCCAGAGGCCATTATTGACACCAGGGAGAGACAGCTGCGGAGCAGGAAGATCAGGGAGTTCTTGGTGAGATGGAAGAATCTGCCAGATGAGGATGCCACTTGGGAAGATGAGAAGATCTTACAGCATCCCTCACTTCAGTTGCTTGAGGACAAGCAACGTTTTGCCGGGGGAGACTGTAATATTCCCAATTAGCCTTGCTAATTGGAATATTGCATTTCTGCTTTATTTTGCCGCCTTAGATAGAAATAATAAATAAAGTGAGAAATAAGAGGGGTCACCTCACTTTATAATAAAGTGTTCTTTTTCCTAGTAGATTGACGTTGTAACTTAGAGAGGGGGCCTTGGGGGTCCACGTGGATATGATGGGGGAGGCATCAGGCTAACCCAAGGTAAACTGCGCAGATCCAGGGAGAGTTAAGTTTTGGAGGGAATTTGATGTTATAAAAGGAGAGGCTCTCACCTCATTTGATCATTCATGATTTGATATTCTTATTGATAGCTAGACTTTGTCTGCTTCAGCACGCCGGTTGCTTAGCCGGTCTGCAGCACTGTTTAGTGCACGAGTGTCTCCGGTCGGAGATCTCACCCTTAGCCTCGGGGGACTTCGAGTGCCGGCCCTGGTAAGGTTTTCTGGTTTCACCCTTAGCTTCGGGGGACTTCGAGTGCCCGCCCTAGTAAGGTTTGTCCTGAGTTCTATCTTTCAGTTCCAGTAGCAGAGCAGCAGCAATTTCTGAAGCAAATCTGAGGGAGAGAAAGCCCTCTAGTGGCTGCGCAGTTCAGTGAGGAGAGGACGCTGTCTCATCAGGAGTGAGGACGCAGTTTTTATTCAGGAGGGTGAGGACGCTGTCCTAGGAAGGACGCAGTCCAGTTCTGACAAGGGAGAACGCTGTCCAGAGAGGAGGAGGACGCTGTCAAGTCTGGAAGGGAGGACGCTGTCCATTTCTGAAGGAAAGGGTTGCAGATCTGGAGGCCTATTGTTAGATCCAATCTTGGAAAGGGTAGATCTGAGCAGCCACTTGCAGATCCAGTCTTGTATCTTGCAGATCTGGAGGTTTAGCCCTAGATCCATCTTGGGGAGTTGCAGATCTGAGGAAATATTGGCAGATCTAGTCCAGATCTGAAGGGTTAACATCAGATCCAGCCCTAGAGGCTGTAGATCTGAAGATATATTGTCAGATCTAGCATAGATTTGAAGGTTGGGTGGCAGATCTGATAGGTTGTTAAGAAGCTAGTAGAAGATGAAGATATGGCTGATTTGTTAATGTGAAGCTTGCTGCCTTACTTTGATTGATTTGTGACTCATTGCATCTCCTTGGAGAGACTCAAGCACTTCAGTCAAGAAGTTATCAACAATTTTCGAAACCCAAATTTTAGAAGATATTATTTTTAATACCAAAATACTATAATACTATAAAATATAGGTGCAATAAACTATTATTTTGATCAACAAGACTCTAAATAAGCATTAATTTGCATCCATTTATATAATTAGTTAAACTAAATTATATAGTTGATAATAGGATAGTAGAATATATTATAGGGTACTTTCAGAATGAAATACATTTTGTTCATTCATTGGAAAGCTTCACAAACCACTGTGATAATAGAGTTCTCAGCGCTAATACAATTATTTTGTCGATCTGTGCATATATTTCTCAATATCCCCTTCCCATATGGGAAAGGAGTGGACTAGTCACTTACCTCACAAGGTCCTTATGGAGTTGTTGTTCCAGGCCACACGTGCACACCATTTTACCAACAAGACAATTTAGTAGACAACTCGACAAGGCCTTGGAGCTGGGTGCCCCCAAATCCACACAGCCAACCATCCATCAGGAGAATTTTTCCATGCCTGGATGTTAGGAGAGCTTGCTCAAATTTGGGCTTCCCACAAGGATCATACTGTAGAGCCCTATCAGTCCCAGACACACTCCAAAGGACATCATCCACTAGTCCAAAAAAAATTTTGCGGTCATTGAGGACTCTAGCAGGGAGACCCCCCTTGATCTAATTGCTCGTCCTCACCTGTCAGCACTAGCATACCATGACTAGTTCAAACTAAAGTTCCTTTGGTCCTCAGATATCATACATATTATCTTTTTCTTGTAATTACTTTATCTCCACTCCAAGTCATGTACTTTCTTATCTTCTCTTGTTGTTCTGCTTCTAGCACAATTAAAAATCTGTTTTGATATGATTTTTAGCATCTTTATAGTCCGCACTTCCACACGTCCACATTGTATTTTGGCTAGTGATGTACTCTTATAATCCCATTGACCTAACATTTTCCCCAAGGAAAACCTTGTGGGGAAACCCAAGAGATGCTTCCTCATGTTTGTGGATGGCATCCCTAGTAATCCTGTTCGCTAAAGTCATAGACTAGTGTGCCTAACCAGGAGGGTTGAACTAGGCAGATGCCCAACAACATGAAAAAAAACCAGTTGAGCTAACCCTTGGTCTTCCCATTGACATACTCCTTTGATCATTTGCTGGACATTAATAAACTTATATTATCAAACTTTGGTTTTTACAAATACTGCAACAAAAAAGGTGGTTTGACAAACAATGCAACAAATCAGAACTCATATTTTAATAATTTAGACGATAAGAGGTATTCCAAAAATCATTGACAAAGACAGCCATGCTTTTATCTAGATTTGCATTTGAAAAAATTGTCAACTTATCTGTTATATTGTCAACTTGAAATGTGAAATCCAGATATGAAAACTAGATATGAAAGTATTTCAAAAATCACCTCTTGGGTATTAAAATAAGAATGGAGCTGTACAGGATGGCATCAAGGCCAATGAGAAAAATTACAATTAATT